>JAPKID020006007.1:0-10852 GCA_026931265.2 Tropidonophis doriae | reverse complement strand
ACAATGGCTGGTCCAGTCTGGAAGGCAAGCTGACTGGAGTTTTCGGTGGCCCCCAACCAGCTGTCACTGCTGGGAAGTGGCTGGCAGGCAAAGAAGCCTCCCAGCCGCCACCTCTTTGCATAGCAGTTTTCAAAGAGGCCGGCAGCTGACTGCAGGCTGCTGAAAAGTCCTCTAGTTGGCGAAAAAGTGGCTTCTGTCGCTGCCATCTTCTTCACACATGCACATCCCACTGCCTTGCAAGTCCAATTGGATGTGTATGCACGAAGAAGGTGGTGCCAACAGAAGCTGCTTTTCTGCCAACTGGAGGACTTTTCAACTGGTCCCTTTGAGAACCAGTATGCAAAGAGGGCACAAGCAAGTGACTACTAGATGGGCGAGATGAGCAACATGACTAGCCATGCTCCCGAACTGGTCCCAATGTCGCTAGTTGCTCATCTTTCCCACCTGGTAGTTACTACCACGATGGCCAGCTAGCTATGCTCCCGAACTGGTCCCTGTCGCCGGTTGCTCACCTCGCCCATCTGGTAGTCACTCTCTTGCGCTCGCTTTGCCAAACTGGGCAAAATTTCTGCCACCAGTTCGGGCGAACCGATGTGAACCGGCTGAATACCACCTCTGTTACACATGCATATGTATATGCTCACTAGTTTTCAGTGCTCACCTTTGAAGGTTTCAAAAAAAATTTTTACCGTCTGGATCTCTTTTAAGAGATTTGCTAAACCAATTTCCATAATTTATTTTAATCCCGCCTTTTGTCCAGGAACTCAAAATGGCAGATACATCAGTCCTTCCTCTTATTTTTTCCCCACAGCCTGGCCGTAGGAGATAGGGCAGGCTAAAACAAAATGATTGTTCCAAAGTCACCCAATCAGCTTCCATCACTAAGGATAGAGTAGAATCAAGGTCTTCCCACACCCAGTCTGACACTCAATCGCTACATCACTGGTCTCTTAAGTGATGATACCCAATAGATCTAGACAAGGGGGTGGCCTTAATTAATTTTGCATAGTTCCCATGCTCAACAAAACAACTCACTTCCCCTCCCAATAGCCACCCTGTCAGCAAACATTAGCAGATCTGATATGAAAGGGTTTCAGTAGCAAAGTAAAATGTAAGGCCAGCAATAGACAAAGGGCAGCTTTTGTTTGAGCACAGTTCATGGGACCCGGAAAAAGGATTAAGCGGTCTGTGTCCATTGTGCACTCGCATATATAAACAGTACATGGGGGAAAGCAGCAGGGTCACATAGTAATGATCACTGATAAAACCACTTCCAATTAAAAAAAAAATCCAGCTCTGTTCCAGCAGGGATATAGCAAAACTGGCTGGAGAAGTCTGGGAGCTGAAGTCCTTCAGACTTAAAGTTGCAAAGGTTGGGGACCCCTGCTCTAAGGGCCTGTCAGCCTTCACACAGGCACTGCAATAAATCTAGCTCCCTCCAGAAACTCAGCTGCTTATTCAGAATCTAGCTAACAGCAAGAGCTTCCCAGGCTCAGTATGACCAGATAAGATCCTTTGTTGCTGAAAATAAAATAAAAAGTAATCTTTATGTGGAATATCTTCTTGCTGCAGCACAGAGAAATCAAGTGGTAGATACAGTCTATGCTAACCAAAGCTTTTTTTTTTTTTTAAGAGTGGACTTTGGGCTATTTCTTCCAGCCTTGACATCTGCTTAATGTTTATACAGTGATATTTTTTTGCCAATTTCACCTTTTACAGGTCCTTTCCCCACCATTGCCTTAAAGTATTACCCAACCCATTCTTGAATCAGCACAAAATATTGCCACTATTAAGTTGGCTGTCCGTATTGCCAATCCATATTTTGATTCTACTGCATTACTCTGTATCAAGTCATTGGGTGATGATGTTGTCTTAATCTGTGAGAGGGCTAATTGTTACATGCAAAGTAATTGGTCTTGTCTAGATTTATTTTTTTTCCAATACCTCCCTGTTCCACACACCCCAGCAAACCACCAGTCAGAAAAACATCCACTCAACAGGGCACTAAAATAGGAATGGAGATAGTTGGTTTGGAATTCTGGGGGTTTTCCACACTGGTTTGTCCTCCCACACCCTTTGTGGGTGTCCCCCAAATTAAATAATCTGAAATGAAGAGACACATGGGAAGAATCCAGACTAGAAACAGCTCAAGAGAGAAAGGAAATAGCTCTGACATGATTGTGCAGCTAACCAATTTCAGCAGCATGAAAACATTGAAACTGAGTAGCTGCTTGGTAATCAGGTCTCTAATTTCATGATCTTGAAATGGATAAGTAAAAGGAAATAAGCAATGGGCAAATATGCAACAAAATCCCAGTTCAAGTAAGGGAAATAGCTGCAATATCCGAAGGTAAAATTACATGTAAGGGTACTGCAGAATATTTCAAAGAGACTTGCAATTCAATTTTGGAACTGATGGTGACCAGAAGATCATACGACACAAAGAAGCATCTGAAGATGGCAAATCTAGCTGTAGGCAATTAAGACAGAAGCAGCTATGTGCTTTTGTCACATAATAGATGACTTGGGGAGGCTTCCACATTCAGAAATAGGTGCTTCATTGCATAGGATCAATTCCCTAGGATTTCAGGATGCTTTCTCCAGTTTTTTAAATAGATGGATGAACAAATCACCAGGCCACAACCACCCACATCTCACCAATTACTTTTTTTAGAAAATGTTTAGAATATATGTGTAGTGTCTTACAAATAAAGTTGATACTTGAAAGTTGACATTTTCATTTGTGATGTAACATTTATTATGCATCTATTTATGTTTAATTAAAATCATCTAAGCACCAATAAACATTGTACTTGGACAGGGAGACAAGTGAAGATCAAAGATTGTCCAGTCTTGAGATAGGATAGAGATACACAGATTGACCTTTTTATCCAAAAAACTGCAATTTTAATTGTGGCCTTGTATTCTCTCCTTGGATTAGGCAACCCAGTCTGGTTGCATTTTAGAGCTGTATATTCAGTCAAGTGCAAGTCTGTATAAACCAGACTGAGATAAATGATAAATGAGATTGCTGCAATTGCCATTGTTTGTACTAAGACGAACGGCTGAAATATCAGGCTCTAATCTGCTGTTGTGTTTTACACTAAATAGTTAATTCGGACGAATTAACAAAGAAACATCTTTGAATCTGTTGCAGTGAAAGATCAAGAACTATTTTACAGTTGGAAGGAGTGGTAACAATTTGGACAATGAGAGAGGAGTTACCCTGGCACCACAAAAATGCTGAGTAGTATGCCATGCAGCACCAATTGCTTCCTAGCCCATTACAAACTGCATCACTGATTATATGCCACACATGGCACCAACACCCCTCTTCTTTTCTGGGACAAGAACTAAACTGAACCCCTGCATGCTGAGGGTTGGAAAAAAGAAAAGGGGATATACCACTGTGATGGCGAACCTGTGGCATGCAGCACCCTCTCTGTGGGCATGCAAGTTGTCGCCCTAGTTCAGCTTCACTGCACATGTGCATGGGCCTCCTACCAGCCAGCTAGTTGTCAGGTCTGATGCACATGCACATGGGTGGGATGCATGTGAGGGGCTGTGCATGCGTGCACAAGGGGTGCACATGCAGGTGCCATGCACGCATGGTGGTTTGCACACTTTGGGCACTCGCTCTGGAAAAGGTTAACCATCACTGATATACAGCATTTATGACCCAAACAGGGTAAACAAATGAAGGCTAAACAAATCTTAAGAGACAGGATACAATAGATCAGGGGTGTCCAACTCATAGCATCACGTCGTAACGTATCACAACTTTTGTCCCCTACACTCAACCAGGGGTGGGCGTGGCCAGCACATGACACATCTGGCACATGGGCCGCGATTTTTACACCCTTGCAATAGATCATTCTCATATGGATGTTTGTGTGTCAAAAAAAGTCCAAGAAGAAGCAATAGTGATTTGACTCTGTTTTGCTGCTAAATTACAGAGATATAGTCACAAATAACTAACTTCAACATACACAACATATGCTTTTCTTTCGTTTTGTCTGTCTATATATCAGTCTATAGGAGTTATAGGTGGTTCCAGCCACCCAATATCATTTCAAGAAAGGCCTATGTAAACAGTTTTTATTTATTTATTTATTATTAGATTTATATAACTGCCCCCTCTCCCCGAAGGGACTCGGGGCGATGCACAAGATATTAAAAACATATAGAAAACACAACCATAAATAATTAAAACCGAATTAAATCCCTTACCCCTGTGCTAAAATTTAAAAAATTTTAAAATACTATCCCATATTTAAAACCCAATTAAAACAATTTAGAATACAGGCTATAGACTGGATAAAACCAATTAGGCCAAACCGGACTGATGGAAAAGATAAGTCTTTAAATTCTGGCGGAAGGAGCGGAGGTCCGTGGTTGTTCTAAGATCGGGGGGGAGGTCGTTCCAGAGGGTCGGGCCCACCACAGAGAAGGCCCTTCCTCTTGGCGTCGCCCGCTGGCATTGCCTAGTGGACGGCACCCGGAGAAGTCCCTCTCTATGTGAGCGAATCGGACGGAGGAATGTATGGGGCAGGATGCGATCCCGCAGATAAAGGGATCATGCTTCTTTGTTTATTTTTATTCTTGCAAATTATGCTTTAAATATGTATTTCAAACAAGATTGTTTCCTAACCAGATATTCACTAACTATTCTCATTCACACTTAGACCACTGAATGGTTGTAACTTTTTCTGTAATATCTTGTTTCATTTCATTAAGTTATCCAGAGAATGTTTCCCTTGGATTACACTTGTTCAAACATCGAACAATTTCCCCTAAATTCATATTTGATTTTTCCACTGGAGCATAACATTAACTATCATTAACCTACAAATTACCAGTTCTGTATATAGCCACAACAACCTATATTACAACAATTTGAACTTTCTAATTTGCATTTTAGGCCTTCTATTCATAATTAAAACTCCAGCTAGATTTCTCTCAATGGAATTCAACTATTCCTCTCCATTGGATCATATTACTTCTATTCATATATATAGTTCCCTTTTAAATTTCAAAGACGTGCAATACACACACACACACGTTATATGTATGTGTGTGTGTGTGTGTGTATTATATATGTTAGGTTTTTGAGCTGATCAATAAATAAATCATGGAGACTAGTATAGATCGATTTCGAGCTATTTAGCTCTCATCATCCAGCCATACCCTTACTGGGATTCTGCCTAACATGTAATACTTCCCTGGTTCAAATCCCAGTAAGGGTACAGCTAGTTGATGAGAGCTAAATAGCTCAAAATAGATCTATCCTAGACTCCCTTGTTTATTTATTTATCAGCTCAAAAACACACATGTAAAAAAAAGACACAACGAAACTAATAGCTTTCTGTCTGGATGGTCTCTAGTGATGAGCTGAAAGACAGAAAAGGAAAGCAGTATGCTTCCTCCCTTAACTGGGGTTTACCAGGGTGTTGTAACACAAGCATATACTTATTCCCGTCTCAGCTGATCAGGAGGATAACCTGATGGCTTAGTGGCTAAAACATCAGCCTAACATGTAATACAGCCCCAGTTCAAATCCCAGTAAGGGTATGGCTAGCTGATGAGAGCTGAATAGCTCGAAATAGATCTATCCTAGTCTCCCTTGTTTATTTATTTATCAGCTCAAAACCTAACAAACACACACACACACACATGTGTGTGTGTTACAACACCCTGGTACGCCCCAATTAAAGGAGGAGTGTGTGTGTTACAACATCCTGGTACGCCCCAATTAAGGGAGGAATCATACTGCTTTCCTTTTCTGTCTTTCGGCTCATCACCAGAGACCATGCAGACAGAAAGCTATTTTTTCGTTGTCTTTTGTTTCCATGTGTGTTAAGTTTATTTATGACACTTTGTTCAAAGTTTAAAAATACCACATAGTGTTCTATAAAAGCATCTTGCTCTACTTTATTTTCAGCAATGACCTATATAATAAAAAAGCAATTAAAAAATTGCAAAATAGGGAAATTTGTCAAATATGTTTGCAATAGAGAATGATTTTCAGCAAATGGGGGGAAAAGCAGCATTCAGGACATTCATCATTATTTTTTCAATAATTTAAATGTACATGCACCACCAATCTTTGGGAACATTGTTTTTGTCAAGTGAAGCGAAAACTGCTCCTTACAACCTATGTTTACTGAAGCTTCAAATGGAAACTGACAGAAATTCAATGGTATAATGTGGCCTTCTACTCTGCCTGCTTCTACACCCATATCCGGTTTTGGTTCTAGAAGTTCACTGCTAGAGCACATTGGTGACCATGAAAGGACGGGTGGTCAGCTGTCTTGTATCTGATATTTATCATAATTATCTCACCTCCAAAGAGTTGCTTCTTGCTTTTCTTGGGCTGGTCTTCCACCGTAAGTGAGGGATGCTCCAGCATTTGCTTGCATTCTTGCAAGAGACAGTTCACCATTTTTTGATTATTCATGTTGCGCACTCTGTTGCGCACTGCTGGAATCAAGAGCAGGGGGTGTTCTGGTTGCACAGTGATCAATTACCTAGGGGAAGACACACATTCTAAATGAAAAGAATCCCTTTCAGGCTGACATACCTGGTGAACAAAAGAAGTAGTGGGGGAGATGATTAACTAACACATCATCAATTATCTGCAGGACTGAAATAGGGTAGGATAATAGGATATGTATATTATATAGCCTCCAAGGGCTTTATTAGAGAAGGGTATCAAATTACTCCAGGGTCCACACAAGACAATCTCAAGTACAGCAAACTTCTCCTCGCAAAGGGAGCACAAAGAAAGAATTTGAAATGCACTATGTTTTAAAATCCATACAGTGAAATGGCCAGTTGACCTGTGAATAAGAGAATCACTTTATATATATACAACTTCTTGGGCTTAAGTGCTTTAAATTGAAAAAAGAGCAAGAAAGCATTCTAGCTTTAAATTAGAGGAAAGAGACAGAATATTCAATCAATCAATCAATCAATCAACTTTTATTTGTATACCACTCCCTCTCCCCAAAGGGACTCAGGGCGATGCACAGGGAATTATAAGATATAAAAACATACAACAATATAAATATCTAAAATCAAATTAAACTACAGTAACCGTGCCCTAAAACCTAAGATCCTGAAATACTAAAAACCCCTAAAAACCCAATTAAAAATTTACATATACACACTGGAGGCAGGAAAGATAGATTAGACCAATATTAGATAGACTAACTGAGTTCTACCATACAGTCAATCAATCAGAGCTGTAAGGGACCTTGGAGGTCTTCTAGTCAAACCCCTGCTCAAGCAGGAGACCCTATATCAATTGTGGTTGTCCCGTCTTTTCTTAAAGAAATCCAGTAATTAAGCACCTACTACATCTGAAGGCAAACTATTCCACTGATTAATTGTCTGATTCACTGTTAGAAAGTTTCTCTTTAATTGCAGGCTGCTTCTCTCCTTGATTAGTTTCCATCCATTGTTTCTTCTCTTACCCTCTGCTGCTTTGGAAAATAAATTGACCCCCTCTTCTTTTTGGCAGCCACTCAAATACTGGAATACTGCTATCATGTCACCCTCTAGTCCAGTGGTTCTCAACCTTCCCAATGCCATGACCCCTTAATGCAGTTCCACATGTTGTGGTAACCCCCAACCATAAAATTGGTGTCTTGGTTCCTAAGACCATCGAAAATATGTGTTTTCCGATGGCCTTAGGCAATCTCTGTGAAAGGGGCGTTTGACCCCCAAAGGGGTCGTGACCCACAGGTTGAGAACCACTGCGCTAGTCCTTTTTTCTAGACTGACCAGACCCAATTCCTGCAACTGTTCTGCAACTGTTTTTCTCTAGGCCCTTATTTGCCTTTCTTTGTTCTTTTTCCAAAGTCTCAATATCTTTTTTGTAATGTGGTGACCAAAACTGGATGCAGTATTCCATGTGTAGTCTTACTAAGGATTTATAAAATGTACTAGTATAAATATATGATAAGTTCATGTACTACACAGGAGTTGGAAGATGGCAACCTCCACTTTTCCCCCAGCCAATAAAAAGGAACAAATCAACGTCCCTTATAAATGGTCACATTGATAGCCCTTCTTAAAAACTAAAGAGCTGCCAAAGTACTTGGCATTATTTTGTTGGCTGGAATTCTGTAATATCCAAGGTTAATATATGTGATGGACTCCGGGAAAACTCCCCCAATTTTTAATGCATAGCACTGCCAATTTGGTTAAGGTAACTGATTATGCGCTGAATTTCATTTTCCACAGTTTTCTAAGCACATGACCATAAACTGCAGGGAAATGAACTTGGTTGAGAAAGACTACTGTGTTTTCCTGAAAATAAGACAGGGTTTTATTTTATTTTTATCCCCAAAATAAATGCTTGGCCTTTTTTTCAGGAAGGCCTTATAATTTTTGAGGTACAGGAGGCAGCGAGCATGGTCACCTCATGGCTGTTGCAATATTTTAAGGGAGGGCTTATTTTTGTGGGAGGGCTTATTTTAGCGCATGCTTTCAAAAGCCCAACTGGGCTTATTATCTGGGAAGGTCTTATTTTCAGGGAAACAGATTCTTCCATTAAGTCTAGAATGCTGTTCTTCATGACTTTCACTCCCCAAGAGTGGGAAGATAAGTGGGAAGGGAAAATGTCATAAATGCCATAAAAAAGCACATGGTTTTGAGAGAAACCTAAGTATTCCTGAGTTGGAAGTTTCCTTCAATACAGTTTCTAATTTGTATTTGCTGATTTTTCATCTCTAAATTCAAGGTAGTTCATATAATCTAATAAATTTAAACTTCTGCACTCAGTTTATGAATCTGCCGTCCCTTGCAACCATATACTCTAAAGCAGTATGTGTACAATCTCCAAGACTATATTAAAAAATAATGAACTTCGAAGTAGATCATAAATAGTTCATAAACGCTTGTGTCATAATTGATTTCTCTACAAGCAAATGCAGCAAAACTGATTTTCTTTTGCAACACAGAAAAAGCTTACATTTTATATTTTTAGAAACTGAATTTCACATTCTGAAAAGCCAATTAGATTACCTATCCCTTTAAAAAAATCAAAACCCTAATTTTGATCTCAGGTTACACTATTTAATTCCAGACACCAATAAATGGGGAACAAAGACTTGAGGCGTTCTCTGTGGAGCCTGCATTTATGGATTAATCCCAACAGGGAACAAGTAAAGCTTCTCTCAGGCGCCTTCACTGGGTCTTAGCACAGTCAACGGAGAAAAAGCGATTGTTATTTATGGCTACTGGTGTTTTGACTTTCAAATAAATATTTTAATTATTTTAAATGCCACACCAAAAAATTCCTTGTTCTTTGAATGGAGATCTGTGGTGGCCCTGAAATAGATGCAGCTGTAATTATACAAATCTTTTTGTTATGGTAGGATTCATTTGCAGAGCCAAATGGGGAATGAGTGATGCTTGAATTACTAGGGGATCTGGCAGCTGCAGGAAACACAAAGCTCGTTATTACCATTAGGAGTTCCCTTATTTCCCTTTGGGGAAGGTAGCCTTCTCTTCTTCTTCTTTAAAGTATTCAACTAAAGGTTCTTAAAAAACAAACACGAGTCTGGTTTTTTTCAAGCATCAGAAAATTAATTATTCAAACACGGAGAGGCACAGGCTTTCCTTACATGCAGTGAGTCCTTTCTTTGGCTCCAAGTCTCCATCAGGAGTATCTTGAAGGATAATGCAAGCATGGAGTGAGACCAGTTTGGAACTGCTAACACTGTTCTAAAACCATTCTGGAATAACATAGTTTGTTATCCTGCTTTTTAAGTTGGTTTCTTTATTGCTTCATGTAGTTTTATTTTTTAAAACATTTGACAGATGGCACACCACACAAAGAATGTCTGTTTTAGGGTGGTATAAAATAACAATCAGTCTATCAGATATTCTTCTTCTTATCCAAGAACTTCTTGGATGAGAAGTGAAACATCTTCCAGCAAAACAAAGTAAGTCCAGTTGCCTTTTGAGACAACCATGATTTGGATGATTGAGAATCTCCATAGACAATCGTTCTACCAATTTAGATCAGCGACTAGGTGCAATGCATTGCATTCCCTTGTAATGGGGAGACCCAAGTCTATGTCCCTTCATGATGGCAAAGCTCGCAAGGCAATTTGAGGCCAGTTTTTCCTCAGTCCAACTTCCCTTACAGAATTGTTATTTGAATAAAATTAGAAGAGTTCTTATAGAAAATCCTGTGTAAAGCATGGCTACTTGGTTAATGGGGATTGCCTTGATTCCAATAGCTAGAACAGTGTTTTTCAAAATTGGCCACTTTTAGATTTATGGACTTCCCCAGAATTGCCCAGTCAGCATAAAGAACTTTGACTAGTGAATTCTGAGGACTAAAATGCATATATCTTAAAGTTGCCAAGTGTGAAAAACACTCAGCTAAGACAATATACTGTAGCTATGACATAAGGAAACAAGCTATCAAGGAGAACCTCTGTGTTTTCATCAGCCATTTTACCAGAAATGCCAGGAAAGAGAGCCTTCCGCCCACATCAGAATAAAGAATTGAGCAGAATCAGCACAGATGAAATATGATTTAATTTAATAAAAAAGAAAAAAAAAGAAAAGAAGTTGTAGAGGGCTGTATTCACCTGTAGTATTTGCCTGAAAGGACCAGCGTTAATTATAGTATTTTACACAAATCAGGAAACCAAGGCAGTTCAAATGAACATAAGGATTTATTGCAAGCTTAAGCTCTCTACAAGAATCTGACCTACTAATGGTCAAAGCAAAGTGTGAGTTAGACTTAGATCTCTTTTTTTTTTTTCAGAAAAGTTTTATTGGTTTTTCAATTTTTCTAGGAAAAGGGTAAAGGGTATACAAAAATTTTTTT
>JAPKID020006006.1:0-10853 GCA_026931265.2 Tropidonophis doriae | reverse complement strand
ACTTTTCCAACTGGACTTTCGGGGGGGGGGGGCTTGTTCTGTTTTGCTTCCCATCCAAGAAACTTCTTTTTAGAACTGAAGAAACTTCTTGGATAAGAAGTGAAACTTTTTCAAAGGAAAAAACAAAAAAGTCCAGCCGCCTTTGGGAAAAGCACCTTTAGGACATAATGTTTGAAGAATACACAAGAATACAGTGTGTAAGTAGCTATAAAAATAGCTTTTCTCTGTATATTTGAACATTATCAAGCTTTTAATAAGAAACACTTATTAAAATTGTACACTGCAAAAAACCCCAAACGCAAACCGCTAGCTCTGTTATATTGGGCCAATCATTTTCTCTCAGAAAAAAGTAATAACAACCACTTCCAAAAATCTTGCTGAGAAATTTGCATGGACTAGTCTAGGTGGTTGCAGGAATCGTTACTGACAAAAAGAAACAATATGAACTGGATTACATTTAGAAACACCATTCTAAAATGTACATGTATACAATTCTGGGGTTTTTTTTTTGTTCTTAAAATATTTCTGCCATCAAAGTCAAAGTGAGAACCTTTTTCTGTCACCAAACATTCAACCATAACATTGTAGGGTTAGATATAGAGTCCTGTAAAAGATTTGCCATCTTATGTTATATTACCTTATAAGTATAGTCTGTTATTACTATTGTATTCAAATGCACCTCATCCTTCTTCTCTCAGCCCATATCAAACTTTGATTAATCATCAGCTTTTCTTTTTTTACATAAGAAGCATTGGTAGAGAAAATATCTGCCAAATTCAGGATCTTGTCAATGCTACAGATTTAAACGAAGATGGTACCCAGTTATTTTTAATTTGAGCCTAATAGCTCTTAATATTCTGTTTTATAAAAGTCTGTAGAGATTTTCAGTTATCATAGGTCATGGGTGTCCCAAAGGTGCTTTTTCAGGAGGCAATTTGGCTTCCTTGTTTTTTCTTTTGAATTTTGTCTTCTCATCCAAGAAGCTTCTTCAGCTGTGACAGGAGGGTGGGGAATGGAAGGATTCCCCTAAAGAAGCTTCTTGGATGGGAAGCAAAACGTCTTCAAAAGAACAAAACAAGAAAGTCCAGTTGCTGCCTGAAAAAGAACGTTTGGGACATTCTGTTTTATAGCTTACATTGTATTTATCTCTACAAAAAGTTAATATTTTGGTATTGAATAATGTTTTGAAAGAAAAACAGATGTTGATAGAGAAATCATTCTCTCCCAAGCAAGTGTCTCCAGATGTGTTCAGCAGTATTTCTGAATTCCCTCACCAATTCAGGAAGTTCTACTCCCACCATATTTGGACACACCAAGTTAGGGCAACAGAAAGTTGTGTTAAGAAGTTGGTGACTATTACAATTATAAAAGTTCTAAAACCTGTTTCCTACATCATGTGAAGGGATACTAATATGTAAAAATCTACTTGTACCTCATTACTTTCTTAGGAATTGTGGAGGAGTACCAGTTACCTTATTACGATGCCGTGTCTTCTGATCCTTCAATAGAAGAAATGAGAAAGGCAGTTTGTGAACAAAAGCTGAGACCAAATATTCCAAATCAGTGGCAAAGCTGTGAGGTAACTTCATCACCTTCATATAAAAAAAATGTACATTTTCAATATTCTCTAACGGCACAAAAGAGACATAGTGTAAAGCAGGGTTTAAATTTGGGTGCCTTGTTCCTAAATTTGGGTGCTCGTGTTCCTAAACTTCATCCTAGGATAAGAAAGTACTGACCTATGTGTTTTGACCCCCGGCCTGTGAAGAGGCCAGAGCACAGGCTTGGCTGCTTGCCACTGCTTAATTGCTGAGATTATGAATTCCTTGGCTGCGAGCCCAGATAACTCATGTTAACTCTGCAGCACCTTTTCACACAAAGATTCCCAAGCAGACACAGCTTGAATGCACAGATATACATTCTTGACTATGAATTTGAATGGTTGTTTCCTGCAAATGGCCCCTCCCAACGCCTTCCCTATAAGCTCTCTTGGGAGAGGCCAATCAACAAGCACCTGGTGCCCAGTTATCTTCTGTGAGCCTGCCTAGGATGTAATTGCTGCCTCCATCTCTCAGCCCTGCATAATCTAGTATCAGGGACAAACTTCCCTTGATCATCCCCACTACTCCATTCTTCAGGCGCCTCCTGGTGGCCAACCAGCCTCTCTGCTTCCTGCTCTGTCTCTGAACCCTGCCCAAGGTCTTCCTCATCTTCCAGGGCAGACTCATAGGGTTCTTCGCTAGAAGAGTCCATCAGCAGCTCATCCCGAGCCAGCTGGGCCACAACACCTATCTAGAACAGGGCTGTCAAACTAATGGCCTACAGGTCAGATGCGTCATGTGCTGGCCATGCCCATGTCCAGTTTAGCGAAGGGGGGAAAGTCATGATATGTCACATGACAACACTGTGATGATGCAAGTTTGACACCCCTGATCTAGAGGCACCAGGCAGCTGAACAGGCAATTGGCAGACACGGACAATTGGAAAGAAGAACAAATAAAGGAGATAGAAGGACACACTGTCTTTTTAACTTTCCTTAACAAACTAAAACTGAAAAACTGCAAAAAAAAAAAAAGCAAAGCACTTATGCTTACATGTATATGAATCCTCCCCCCCCCAACATGAGAAAGAATGGTGTTTCAAGGAAGACAGTATGCTAGTGTGGTTAGGCAGTGTGTAACTGATTATGGTCCTGCCAATTTTAGGCAGCTGTGAAAGCCTTAGGAGAGTATTAATTAACCAATTAAGGTCACAATTAAGGTCAGCAGAATTTATTAACTTGCCGGTAGCACTTATTAGGGAAGTGCCGCACTGCAGAGAGAAGGTGATCCAGAAGAGACATCTTGACAGATACTCAAAAAGCTGGACAATATTTGAATTTAAAGTAGATGGAGGACAGAAGGATAAAAAGGACCAGACAGAGGACATGAGGACATACCCTCCTTTTGCCAGACTGTAGAACCCCATTTCTACATTACCCATATTTCGGGGAATATTGGCTGAGGGAAATCTTCAGGCAGCCCTTTTGATGTTCTGTATGGAATGTATGTATAAATATAAGGACAGCAGCACTGGATCTGATCAAAGTCTTGGTTCAGCATTTGTTCCCACACAGTTGTGGAAAATAGGGGTGGGCAACCTGTAGAAACAATAACACCTCTCAGCACTTGGGACTTTTCTAGGAGGGTCCTCCTAGCAAAGACTGGAGTGCCACCAATTGCCTGCAAGCAGGAGATGATGGCCATAATCCTTTTCTGTTCGTGTCCTTCAGCAGCTGGTATTACAAAGCCAATTGTTGTTGTGGTTAGTACGCGCTTGAGTAAAAGCTTGAGTAGAAAAGAATTACAAATTGTATCAACACATACACAGTAATCAGTGTTTTCCATGAATTTGTCCTTTTAAAGCCATCCAAGTGGATTACTATCACTATATCATTTAATCATCAGCTTATCTACTTACAAAGCTGCTATTTATTTTTCAGTGTATAAATCTAGACATGGATCTAAAGATATAGGTGGTGGAATGAAAGTCACATTCATTTGAACAAATAAATGTTTCTTATTTTTCACTGGTTTTCTTCCTTTCTCAGACAGTCTTTTTTGCATGTTGTTCTAGAGCAGAGGTGTCAAACTCGCGGGCCCATGGGCCAGATGAATCAGTCACGCGCTGGTCATACCCACCCCCATTTTAGCAAAGGGGGGTAAAGTCACAATATGTCACGTAATGACAATGCGACGACAACATGATGCCTTGATTTTGATTAGAGTATATCCCAGCTCTTACCAGAATATTTTTTGGGGTACACAGGAGATTGCTGAGGGAAGGATGAGACTAGTATGGTCATTCCATCAGCAGAATGAAAATTAGGCTCTAAGCCAGAATATGTGAACAATAAATATACATTGATCAATATTTTTGAATTGTTTTCTTGAGCCTGGCAAAATTTATAGCATACCAGAAACATGGCAGTGGGAATATTTTATTTTTAATTCTTGGTATGTCCTTTCTTAAGGCGCTCAGACTTATGGGCCGAATCATGCGTGAGTGCTGGTTCACCAATGGGGCAGCTCGACTGACGGCACTTCGCATTAAGAAGACAATTTCTCAACACTGTGGACAAAATTCCAAAGCTTAAATTTACACGCCTTGTAAAAATGGAACAGGAAAATGCATTTACTGTATGTCTTTGGGTTTTGTATTGTTTTTGATTTTGATTTTGCTCTACCTCACACGATTCTCAGAATAGTACTGCAAAGCCCAAATTCCAGAATACTAGAATGTAGCTTCATTGGTTCTGCACATTTCATCAGAATTAACTTTTGGTTGCTGGGTGATGTGTGTCTTGTTTTGGCTCGTAAAGGAAAAATGATTTATTTATTTTATGGGCATAATAATCCATGAACATGCTCCACAGTGTTGACATGATACTTCCTGCCATGGCAGCAGAAGCTCCTGAATTACAGAGAATTATATGAGGAGTGAACATCAGCGAAGGTTTATCACCATGGCAGAGTCCTGTTCTTGTTTGTGTTGGTGGTATACATGCATTTGATAAACTAGACCAAAAGTGGGCCGCTTGTGAGCTGATTTTATCACACCTTCCGTCTAACTTCACTCTTATATAAAAACAGCTTCCTTTTTGGTAAACACAGTCTCTTCATACTCCTGGTTTTTCAAAAAGAGAAAGGTTGAAAATAGATGTCTTGATCTATTTCTGGTGCAGCCCACTGCATTCTGGAAAGTTATCTCTGAAAGGGTGCAGCTGATAAACACAAGGTTATTTACTCTCCGAAGTAAACTCTGAGTATATTAAATTCATTGAATCTTTATTAAAATATATTGGCCGCTGGCTTATTTTAAAAAAATATTTGAAATGACCCGCTTTTCAGTTCACTACAAGAACTGAGAAGTGAGCCATAAGAACTCTTTAGAGGTTGAGCCTGGAGATCTCTGGAAGATGTGGTTGACTACAGGGGTGGGCTTCAAAATGTTTAGCAAGTGGTTCTCTGGGGAGCGTGGCTATGTTGGGCATGGCCTAGTCAGCCTCCTGCACCATGGGGGCGTTTTTGCCCTCCCTGGGCTTCAGAGGGTTTTTTTGAACCTCTGGGAGGGCAAAAATGCCCTCCTCAGGCTACAGAGGCCCCCTAGAGGTCTAAAACAGGCCCATTTCCGGCCTTCCCTAAATTCTGGTAGGCCCATTTTTCACCCTCCTCAAGCCTCTACATGTGCTCTGCACTCATCTGCATCCAAAACGGGCCGCATGGGGACTCCTGGGAGGTGAGGGATGGGTCGGGCCAGCCAGGGGTGGGAATTGAGGGTTCTTAGAACTGCACAATCCCCTGCAGTTCCCTAACCCCTGCGATCCTCCAACAGCCCATCCCTGGTTGACTGTCGGCTTTCCTCAGAAGATTTCCCCAGGTTGTGTCTTCATGTTAATTACCTTCACTTAATACTTTTTTTACTTTTTATTTTCAACTAGCAACAGTGCCTGCCTTATTTTGTAGCAACCCGGGGGAGGGGGACACATACACAAATATCTGGCAGTGTTTCCATCTTTTGTTCAGGAAGCCCCTAGAGAAAAATGACTGCCCCTCCCCACTGGTGGCATTAAAAATCCCCCTTAAAGAAACCATAGTATTTTATGACCAAAGGGGGAAAAATGCAAGCACACACCCTGCCAGTCAGAGCTGACATGATTGGGCTAAGCAAGCCAAAGGTTTGGCTTTTCTGCATTCCTAAGGACGTAAGCAAGTGAGAAACTGAGACCAAACTATCAAGGCATTTTTCACGGAACTTTGTAGAATAGGCAGTGCAATATGTGTGTGCGTGTGCGTGCACACACACATGTATATATGTGTAATGTGTATTTGTGTGTATATATGCACACATGCACATTGATTTTTATTAATCAAATAAGAGTAATTAAATAGAACATGCTTACTGTGAAAGTTGTTCTTCTATTATTAGTCACATTATAGATGATCATTTATTTAAAGCTTTAACCACCACATTATAGTTAAATGTTGGAAATTCTATATGTTACATCTCTTTTGTCTTTAAATTTCAGTTCTATGAATGAAATGTTCTAAATCTAAAGCAGTGTAAACATGATGGGATAAATCTGGAATGTCTGTTTTGTGGTGCCAAAATTTAGAACAAAGTCACAAGGTCCTAATGTAAAAACGTGTAATGCTTATCTGACTTTTCACAAAATGTGGGACTGTTTGGCTAAAAAGAAATAGTATTTTACACAACTCTGTTTTGATCCATAATTTTTTTTGGGGAAAAAAAATCACTAAACACCCTAAAGTCTAAAGAAATGGCAAATAATCACAAGTATCAGTATTAAACTTCTGTAAATTTGAAAAAAAATTGAATATATATATATATATGTTATTCAGTTGTGAAGGTGCAGTTTGATGTTTATTCTACAATCACAGTTGAATAGACATGCCTTTTTTTTGTAAGCTAATCGTGTTAAGATCTTCTCATGCAACCAATGGTTCACATGAATCCAATGTGGCACAGGATTGCCAAATTTAAGGCAGCTCTTGGATGATTATGGTGTGCAAGTGAAAGGCCTCAATTATTCCACTTCATAAACTATTTGAAGAGGAAATTAGTAAGACCAAATTGTTGCTCGTATTTCTGGTTGTAACTGTCTCTGTGCATGACAGAGAGGGCGAACTGTTCCCAATTAGCCACCCATGATATATTCAACCTGAAATCCCAAAAGCGAGTCTCCAAATTTCTAGGAAAAAGAGCTGTAGTGTATATTTTATATGGAAGAAGCCCCAGATACTAGGATGAGGCCAGAAAGAGATTTGTTTATCATGGAACAAAATGCTACCCTGAGGTTGAAAATGGTATCACTTTATTTCATTATTTCTCTGCCTTATAACAGGAATCAAGCCAGCCATCTCAGGGGTGTTCATATTAATTTTGGAATCTTAAAATGCAAATAAGAATGTTGACTTCTAGCTTTCATTTCTTTTCAAAAATCTGTATGCATCCCTAAGCCAAGGTTTTAACAGTGTAATCAATCATGACAATAGGATTTCCGTTGATGCTTAAGATGTGAATGTAACCTGTGCCAATACAATAGTAAATGGAAATTTATAAGTTGCCTATTGTCATCTTCACCAGTATGACAATCATGCTTTCATCTTAAACTAGCTTTTAACATAATCCTAGCCAATTTGGGCTGAATTCCATAGCTAAGCAAGAACAGCCCTGGTTAGCCCTTGAACTGGAGCCAATGGCAGGCTGTAAAAAATCAGAATACATCTCTCCCAAAGGAAAACAATAACAAACTAATACTGTAACAATCCCAATAAAACAGTATGGCATGGATGTACTAGTAGCTACTCAGTTCAAGGGCCTTTAATTAATTAAGCTAGGCATTAATGCTATTTATGCTGATATTAAAACAATTGAACATATCCAAGAAATGTGTGTCGGATATTCATGCATAGTGATTGATGATGTTCCTTGTGCTTTAATTTGAATAGTCATCTAAACACCCTGTGTTTGATCATCTCTAAATGGTCCCATTTATATACACAAGAATCATTTGATGCTACATTTCAAAAGGGATAAACAAGCAAAGAACAGTCTGAACTGATCTTGAATCACCAGTGATGACTTTTTGAGATGTAGAAGTAATATTCTTAGATTTTCGGTAGTGTCACCCTTCTATTTGCCGTTATGCTTACATTTTAAAATGAGAATAACATTCTAACTGCTGAAATTGATATTGTTATGTGAAAATGTGAAAATAACAAGAGTGAGAAATGACTTGCATGTGACAATTGTTGCTCATATTCTTTGTTGTTTAGGGACTGCTGATAAAGCCTGAAATCGATAGTGTGTAATTCTCACGTGAATAATTACTGTAGTTGCTTTAGAGTTAACAGAATGCTGCCACAAAGAAGGAGTTTGTGTTTTAAAATATTTTGTTATAAATAAGCTTGTGCTTGTCTTACTTGTATGAAGTAATCCATAAGAATCAAGCACTTTCCACTTTCTACAGGCACCACAATTGTATGGCTTAGGCAGAAAATAAGTATTAAATGCATAAAATAGATAGTAACTCTGAAATGTGAAGAAAGTGCAATACATTAAATCTGAAGAAAATATGTGTAACCTAGTTGTGCAAATTTATATAGGAAGAAATAAGTTCAAATGATGGTTAATGGTGGAGTAGAGCTCCATTCTAGAAGGGGAAGATGTAAATTTTCAATTGCAAATGCCTATAAAGAAAATGTGTTAAGAATAGATTTCTCTTAAGCTATCTTTAAATAAAATTATGGAACTTAATGATGAAATAGTTTTCTACTATAACTTGCTTTATCACAAGAAATATTTATTTTTTAAACAAATAGCTTTGACTATTGCTGCTACTGCCTCTAGTTGTAAATAATATGTCTGTTGTATTTTTGTATACTACTTTTTGCCTCTCAAAGCATATTTTTAAAGTGTCAATTTTACAATTTTAATTTTTCTTTGCTGTTTTTGTGAAGCACAATTTCTTATAAACAATAAAAATTGAATGTCTGAGAAATGTTGTTTGGTTTGATGCTGACACATTCAAGCACAACTAATTAAAATACATTCCAGCCAAGAATTCAGACTTTTCTCCCCACTAAAACAAAAGTCATATTTTATCACTTTTTAATTAATAAAAAGAAAATACAAAAATAATGATAATATATCCATTTATCTTTCCAAAGCCACAAGATCAGCCTTTTTCTAGTAGTAACGACATAAAGAATCCATTTAAATTGTCAGATTGTCAAATTCCAAAATTTAAAACAATATTGTCCTCTGAATATCTTAGCTTTTGTTGCACAATCATATTTATATCATCCATTACTTTCTCCAAAAAATTCTTAAGTAAAGCACATTGTAGAAACATTTTAAAGAAGCATCTCCAACAAAATGCTGGTTTTGACAATCCTTTTCTATACAAACATAATGAAGTCCAGTGAATTCTGAATATTTTTTGTTTTATAAATTGTAATTGGAAGTCCATTGACATGTCTGTTACAGAAATTAAGACATTGTCTAGCCAATATAGGAACCTCTAATTTTTTATTCTACTCACTTCTTAACATCTGCATATCTAATAGATTTACTGATAACAAACATCTAAAAACTAAACTTTAAAAAAAATTAAAGGATTAACAGGTTGTTTTAACATCTCAGCTGTCTCAGAAGTTGAAAATGCTGTTGGTTCAGTGCTGTTAACAAATGTTGTAACTGTAAATATTGCCACTGGGGTTACCTCTGATAGGTGATATGTAACTCTTAGCTCAGAGTATGTTGAAAATTGGATGTCATCATCTAACAGTTGGTCCAAAGTCAATATCCCTGCTTCCATTCAGTTTTTCCATATCACCATTTTTTACTCATGCCAGATGGACTTTATGGTGAAACCCAACTTTAAAAACCGAGACAAAAGAGAACATTTGTTTGTTTATCTATTCTTGGGGTTTTGTCTCAAGGTAAAACCAGTGATGGTAGGAGCACTCGGGGCTGTGACTCCTAGGCTCAGGAACATCAGAGGGCAATGCTAGGAGTGAAGAAGATACACACCGTCCATAGGAGTGAGAAGGGTTTTCTTTTGCAAATATATGTGCACTCATAGAGAGAAACTCCCACAAAATACCTTCAAACCAAGCGAAAGATATCTCAGGTATCATGTCTTTCTATGTATCTAAGAATTTTGCATAATCCTTTCAGATGTTCATCTGTTGGGATAAGCCCGATGCCCTGTTTGACCTTGCATACTGTATGGCTGCTTTCCATTAATTATATGAATGAACTAGCAGGATACCTGTGCTTGTGAAACTAGGTGATCGGGCAATGCATGGGAAATTTGGTTCATTCCAGTTCAATCTGTTGGCTCAGTTGTGGTTGGTGATTGAAACACATAAGGGAATATCGCTCCCACAGCCTTGAGCCCAGAAGCAGTTCTATAGGTGGAAGGCATAGACATTGTGGTAAAATACTGATAATCGGTATTGTAAGGAGCCCCAGCCCCTGAGTGAAGGAGTGGAACATCTGCCAGTTTGAACTGAGGTAACGGAATGTGGGGCAACTGGCAGTTGGAACAGAGTTCTTTTCAGGTGGGGGGAGGGAGTAGAACTCCTTAGCATCAGAGCGTGTTAATTACTGTATAAGAAATACTAATGATCTGATGGTCGTTTTGAAAAATCCTTTCTTAGCGAGCACCTAGACGTCAAGAGGGACATAGGTGCCAAATTTCAAGTTTGAAGTCTTTAAAAGCCTACTTATAAGATTTGGGCCAAATAAGGTAGTCCTTGACATAATCTTTGTTTTTTTAGTGACCAATGTTACAACAGCACAGGAGAAAAAAGTGACTTATGACCAGTTTTCACACTTATGACCATTGCAACAACCCCATAGTCACATTCTGATAATTCGGACCCTTAGCAACTGGCATGTATTTATGACAGTTGTAGTGTCAGATTCACTTAAAAACTGTGACTAACTTAACAACTGCAACGATTCACTTAGCAATGGTAGCAAGAAAGCATCTAACATAGGGCAAAACTCACTTAACAGTTTAAATTGTCTTGTTTAGCAATGAAAATTTGGAGTTCAAGTGTGTCATAAATTGAGAACTACTTCAGTGGTGGAATTAATTTTTTTTACTACCGGTTCTGTGGGAATGGCTTGGTGGGTGTGGCTTGGTGGGCATTAGCAGGGGAAGGATACTGCAAAATCTCCATTTCCTCCCAACTACAAGGAAAGGATACTGCAAAATCCCCATTTCCTCCCAACTCCAGGGGAAGGATACTGCAAAATCCCCATTTCCTCCCAACTCC
>JAPKID020006005.1:0-10853 GCA_026931265.2 Tropidonophis doriae | reverse complement strand
ATGATTAATACTGACTTTAAAATTCACCTCATGTTTTATTACAAAGAATCCAAAAATAGGAACAATGGAAGAACAACTGCTGTGTGACCCTAGGGATATTTCTTTTTTTTTTTCTTGCAGCATATGGCCTGGCTCATTTGCATATCCACTTAATATTCAAAACACTGTTGTCATTTTCTGTTCCTGCTTGCTCACTATCTCTTGTTCATTATGGTTTGTCGTTAATTGACAAAAGATGGATGGGGTGGGGTCTAGATTCGCTGGCAACAGTTGCCAAATTTAAGAGAAGGAGCTGGAGGCGGAGAGTAATCTAGTTTCAATTTCTCAGCAAAGTGGAGAAGAAAAATGCAACTGTTTAGCACATTTCGCAGAATTGCAATCTCTTATCCTTCGATAGGCGATAGCTAAATAAATAATACAACATAATTCATGTTCTCATGCATCATCATGCTGACAACTCAAGGTTGTATTTAATTCCACTTCCTCTAATTGTGCATCCCAGCCCATGACCTCTTTGTGATTCAAACTCTGCCAAAAGGCTTTGGAATCAGGAAGTTAATATCTAATTATATATGAGTTGCCCAACTGCGCTGCTGTTTATAGTTGGGCAATCATTAATTGTGCCAAATTTCAACAATCCAATTTCTAAGTCCTTCTATTGTGCCCAATGCCCCAACTGTAATTGACACTAATGTCAACTATTTCCAACCTGGAATCCTTGGCGCCCTCTGAGCTTGGCTGTCTGCTTACAGTCACTTCATTACCAGCCCAGGTAAAACCTTCACTAAGGATGCTGAAGGTACACTGAAGATGATAATCCAGGGGTGGGTTTCTAGTGGTTCGCACTATCGGTTCAGGTGAACCGATAGCTTCGACGATCAGTTGGAAGCAAACCGTTTCGACCCGACGGTCAAATGGGCCCACCTGCCCACCTGCGCTAATTTCCTATCTTTATCTTCTCAACTGATTCGCGCGGCAGAGCAGATTGTTGCATGAATCTGCTGTGTTATTCCTCTGAGGAAACCTGGAAGTGAAGATTTCTTCAAACTGCACAGCGTAGCAAATTGCGCGATCACCGAACTGGTTGTTAAACCGGGAGGATCCCACCATGTGCTAAACAGTCTGGTAACAAAATATCTGCAAGCAAACAACCAACCAGCTCAGAGAGCACCATGAACTCCACAATTCAACCCTGAACTATATATATTCTCTTCCAATAGTACTTCCAAAGTTTTGCAATCTTTTATTTCCAAATCTCAGTATTTTGTAATCTTTTTAAATTCTTCGTTTTCAACATCAGTGCGTCTTGAAATGGCTGCATCAATAAACCAAACATGATTCTTTTCTAGCACTGATGTTGTTAGCTAGTTTGTGTAATGTAATGTCTGCAAGAAAACAAGCAAGCTCAGAGAGCACGAAGGATCCTTCATTTCAACCCTGAGCTACAAATATTCTCCTTTATTGGTATGATATTTTTCAATAAGAATAAGGTCTGGTGAGTTCAGTCTGAATTTTAAACTCCCATAAAATGTTTAATGATTTTGTGATGTCATTATTCCAGTAATTCTTGTTGCTTGCGAACCCATATGCTTTATGTAAATACCAGTCTAATATCTTCCCAACTCAATCCTGCTTTCCCCCCCATTATGTGTGAGTAATTTTCCTGCTTCTAGTTATATGGTCAACTATTTCAACCTTAACTCGGCACAATTGACATTTATTATCCATACAAATCTCTTAGTTTTCCTTTGATAATTTTGTTCTTGGTCAATAAAAAAACCCATTCATTTTATTTCCTTTTAATGCACTTTTCTCAGGCTACTTCCATGTTCTGCTTTTGTACAATTTTTCTTTCTTTGGGTTTTTCAATTTACTAATCTCCTTTCAAGCCATTGCTTTTTATAGTCATGTTTAGATTCCATTTCTGCAAATAACTCTTCTTTCTGAGATTCTTCCAAAGTTCTGTTTTTGCTTTTTTGTTTTGTTTTGTTTTTTTCATCTTGACCTCAATTAAGGGATCACAGGATCGTAAAAAAAGAGTTTATATAATCACTAAAGGGACAGGGTGGCTCAGCCGCTAAAATGCTGAGCTTGTCAAGCAGAAAGGTCGGCAGTTCAGCGGTTCAAATCCCTAGTGCTGCCTAACAGAATGAGCTCCTGTTACTTGTCCCAGCTTCTGCCAACCTAACAGTTCGAAAGCATGTAAAAATTCAAGTAGAAAAATACGAACCACCTTTGGTGGGAAGGTAACAGTGTTCTGTGCGCCTTCGGGGTTTAGTCATGCTGACCACATGACTACGGAGACATCTCCGGACAGTGCTGGCTTTTCAGCTATGAAACAGAGATGAGCACACACACACCCAGAGTTGGGAAACTAGCACATATATGCGAGGGGAACCTTTACCTTTACAATCACTAAGGCCCTATTATTTTTCCCCTTCTCACTGTTTGCCCAAGAGCTGACAGCTCTATTTTCCCATCATTTAGACTAGGATTTTCCTTAACTGCTTGCAATGTTTTTCTTTTTACCTGGCTCTACAAAAGATTCCCAAATATCTATAAATTTTGCTAGTCTTTGCATGGTTGTTCTACTTATGAATTCATGAGTTGACTATCTTCTTGGTAGTTAGTACCCTTCTCCTTTATTTCAGTTATCACATATTTATCAACTCCAATTGGCATTGCAACATCACCACTAAGTTTCTGAATAGTGTTTACTAATGATTCCCACATGGCTTTTGACTTAGTGTGTAATTTTAAATTATCCATGTTTTAAAATGGAATCTTATTTTAAACGGTTGCAAAACTGACTTCTGTCAATGGAATCGTTGCCAAATTGAAATATTCTCCTTTTGTATTCTGAGTAGATATCATCCATCATTATTAAGCATTTGCTTTGTCTTCCGTGATTTTATTATTGTTTCTATAAAATCTCAGATATTTCGATTGATACCAAGCATTTCCAAACTTTTGTGATCCAGCTATCTAGAAGGGAATCATATCTTCTGTTTCAATTCTTCTGGGTCTTTGATTCCAATATTATATTGTGGGTTTTTTATAGCTCTAGCTTTACTTGTTCCTCTTTCCATTTTTCTAAGTTTTACATTTTTCAAAATGCTAAGGTTTTCCTGCAGATTGTTTACTGTCAATTCTAAATTAGTTTTCCATTTCCCTTCTCTAATTTGCTTTTGTTTCTTAATGTCCACATTCTTTGGGTGATAACATAAGCAGCAGCATATATCAAGCTGTTCTATTTTATCAGGTGTTGATAATGAAATGGTTTCCCATACTTTGTTTATGAAGATTCTTCAATAAGGTTCATCTAGTTGTGGGCATTTAAGGCAAGAAATCTCATTCTTGTTATTAGTTCCAATAATTTTAATGACTTTTTCAGCCTTCCAGTTCATTCTGGTTACTTGTGCCTATGCATTATTTTCTTTTCTTTCCTAAGAATTTTCTTGAGAATCTTCACTCTTTTCTATTTCCACTTCAGAGTAAAGTACCCACTATCATGCATCTGTAGCTGTTCGGGTGTCAGTCTTCAAAAACCAAGAAAAACACATTGTGATTCTTCCAAACAGATTTCTTTATTGTTTCTCAGCCATAGACAGAATCTTGCCAAACTAAAGCAAACTATCACCCGCAATAATGTATACTGTGGGAAGTCTCAGGAAGGAGTCATCTTCAGCCTTTTTCTTACACACAAACTATCTGAACTAAAGTGTCTTTTGATGTTCTGGAATGCTATCCCTTCCTCTTGGGAATCCAGACTACATTCCATCACATCAGGTTTTTCCAGGTGCCATTTGATTCACATCCCAATCCTTCTAAATCAGTTTTTGCTAATAGTTGTTGAACTCATACCCTGTTTCCCCAAAAATAAGACTTCCCCAGATAATAAGCCCTCTCCAAAAATATTGCAACACAGCAGCCATCACGAGATGACCATACTTGCTGCCTCCTGCACCTCAAAAATAATAAGACCTCCCTGAAAATAAGGCCAATGCCTTACTTTGGGGGTCAAAAGAAAATAAGACCATGTCTTGTTTTCAGAGAAACACAGTAGTTTGTCAGTCCACTCTTCAATGATGACTGAATCTAGTTGTTGTTTTTTCATTCCAAATCTAGCATTTTTTAAATCCCTTTTCTGAGTGGTTGGATTCAAAATAGTATTGTTCAAAACAGGATTGTTTCATCCTGTTTTGAACAATAGACTAAGATTTCTATTTCTGTTTGTTTTCCAGATGCTTTGTAGTTCCTTGCCCTAATTGATTAGAGGAAATCATGTCCTGTAGCCCATTTATGACCTGATGCCCAATAGCCATTGTATCAGATGCAGTCCTGATTGACCAGTAAAAAGCAATCACATTTGCAAGATTCTGTTACTATAGCCAATATCAATAAGTTTGAGCCTTCTTGGTTTGGGCTACATAGTGTAGAGAGCTACACTATGATATTAGAATAACTCTCAACATCAATGGGACAAAAACTTTTCAACTAACTAGATGACAACACCTCGCAAGTGAATTTGATGATGGTGATCATCATCATCATCTTCTTCCTACACCTCAGGGAAACATGTTCTTTGGAACAGAGAAAAACATTCCAAGACTGCCTTCAATGTGGTTATATAATTAATAGCGGGTGAAATTATCCATTTCTGATCTTCCGAAAGACTTGCCTGCCCATTCTAGTGACAATGCAACTGGGCGGAGTAGATAAGTCCTAAAAGATCTGTTATTACACACTGGTGTAATGGGACTAGGTGTTTGTTAATATGATTTATTGGGTTAGGGATTTTTTTTTCTTTGTCTTCACTGTGAGTTGTATTGTGTTGGGGGATGCACTGAGGGAGCTCATCCAATCTCATTGTACTTATTTTATGCACTGACAATAAAGAATTATTATTGTTAGTATTGTCAGGAAATAATGACTTCCATTTTGTCACATGCCTGTTTCAAACATCTGATTGGAAAATGCATTTGGTAAACTTGTCTATTATCTTGGAGGTCACATAGGAGACAGAAAGAAGGTACAAATGACCTCATACAGGTTATGGCACCATGGTGGTTTGTAAGAGATGCATAGCTCAGGTTTCATTATTCTTGGAGAAATAAAAGTCAGAAGCCATCATAAATTTATCATATAGATTAGATTTAACACATGCTTCCCTAATCTCCTGACTGTGCTTGGAGCATCCTAATCAGATTGCAGCCCAGCACTTCTGAAGACCAGCAGGCTGATTGATTTAGAGGTTAAATTAAGATGGCAAGGATGAGCTGAAATCACATGCGCTGTCCTTGAGAAATTACTTCTGACTTTCAAATTGCTTTCTTTCTCAAATGTTTTGACCCCCTGCTGCCAAGTCCTAATGAAGGAAATATTTTCATATTAGAACATCAACTAACACAATGTATTATTTTAAATCTATCTTTTAAAATATGAAATAAAAAGAAGAGGCATTTTTAAATATTTTGTCCACATACTTGTTTGGGAAGTAATTATATTCATTTTGGTTGTATGATTCTCCCTCCTATACATTAAATAGAAAAAGAATTGCATTTGCAACAAAAATTAAGCTTTTTAAAAAAAGTACATGCAATATGTGACTGTAAACATCTGCCATGGCCAAAAATGTGTACCAGTTTATTTGGTCCCCCTTTGTTTCAGAATGCCACATACTATTTTACATCCCTTCATCTGGCACACTTGGCAACTAGCAGTGTGGAACGATAGAACTTTGTGACAGTGCAACACAAGGCAAGATCTACAAGCAGTTATGGAAATGCAAACTCTTCTGCCTCATTTCAACTCCAGCTGGGTTGGAATAATTGCACTCTAAGTAGGGATTTCTAATGCTTAGGAGATAAATTTTCCTCCTTCAGCTAGAATTTCTGTTCCCCCGCTGTGCAATCACTATGTATGAAAGCCATGCATAAAACCAGAAGGCTGACAAGTTATGATACTTAGTTAAAACCTAAAAACTCAATATCATGACTTACTGAATCTATACTAAGATAATATATGGATTTAATTATTCAAAGATTAATTATAGTAAATTAACATTGACAGTGTAATGACATTGCAAGAAGAAATGGAAAAAAAGAAAGTGGACCAAGGGATAAACAACTGGAGTAGAACCATTGAAATACTGAAATACTGTAGGAAATTTGAATCATAGTCCAAAGCATTCTGACATTATGCTAAGACTCACTCACTGCATCTTGGCCATTGCCATAAAACATAGCATAGCACAGCACAGCACAACACAATAACAGCATATCATCATCATCATTCAGGATTTGCCCTATGCCAAGGCAATGCGTATGAGTTCTGTATATTAGCCCTGTTCATGCAGCACTTATTTAATTAATGGTATGGGGAGTTAGCGTATAACCAAGTATAATTAATGGGGTGGGGATGGAAGTTAAGAGGATCATTTTTGTTGTAGCGAGCAGTTCGTGGTTCATCACACGCTGTTGGAATTTTTATGAGACCCTCGCAAGGGTGAGCCAAATATAGACACTAGATACAAACTCTTTTGGTGAAGTGAAACATTGTCTCGGGATGGCTTGAGCTGTTACTGTGCTGTTGCTGTGTCCCGAGCCTTCTGCCCCAGCTTCTTTTATTATACAAATTCCCCTCCCCTCGAGGGGGAGACATGACGTACAAAAAGGAAATTGAAACTTATCTACATACAAACAGGTTATGGAGGAGGGGAGGCAGCTACGTAACACCAGAGAAATGGGACTGCAGACAGGAATAGAAACTTAAGCTTTCCTCCCCCCAAAGGAGGGGAAAGGCTGCTACGTAATACCAAGGAATTGAAACCTAAACAGAGAATCGAAGCTTCTTTGCTATTGCCACAATATTCTACTGAAGGATCAGAGGGAGGTAATATATTAATGAGGAATAGCTATAATTCATGGCATTGTGTGAAAGGCAGTGGAAATCTTAAGGAAAAACTGGCAGAGAAGGATGACAAATAGCTATTTTACCCTTTCTTTAAGATTTCCGCTAAAAAAACAGCCATTTTAACCAAAGGAAAAAACAGTTGGGGAGTCCTATTTATAGAATGCTCTTTACTGAGAATGTGGGGGACTGGTCTAAATACTGTATCTGGAAGATTCTTAGTGTTTTCCCACCCCAAAAGGAAAATATGTAAATGTCAGTGAGTTCTTTAAGCTTCTTTCAGTTGCTATAGATTTGTTGGTTCCTCAACTGATAGAAAAACATTCAAAGAACAATTTACCAGTGGGTTTTTTCCCTATACACTGTATATAGACTGATTCCATCTGTTCCAGCCTGTAGTATTAAATGATAATAAAAATAATATGTAAGCAGTACTTTTGAACAGTCAGGAAGCTTCCTTCATTCCCAACTGCAAGTTATGATTAAATGGATAGGATTATAATTATTGTATATTGTTTTCAATTAAAGCCAAATCAAAATGTGCTATTATGCTCATCTCTCATTTGATTACGCAATTAAAAATATTTTGTGGCTTACTTACTTACATAGCAATTTTTTCTGCCAATCAATTAAAGTACAGTTGCTGAAAATAACCATAAACTGAGACAACATTACAGATATAACCTGGGCAGTTATTAAATTCTGAGAATTATGGTGAATTAGCAGATAGACTAAAATAATATGAATATCATTCATTCCCATTAAGTTAAATCATACAAATTTGGAAATCTTTTCCTCTTTAACAAAGATATTGTTAATTGTGAAAATTTAAAAAGGCTTTGAGTCATAAATATATGGGTTGTGTTATCCTAAATATTTCAGGGCCTGTTCATGATCTGTTCTATATGAAAGCAAGAACTAATAGGACCACAACATAGACAATAAAGTAACCCAAAATAGTCTTGGACTTTAGAATTCAGACAGACAAACATTTGTTATACCAGGGGTAGGTTCCAGACGGCACTACTGCTGGTTTGCTCATGTGCGTGCTTGATGCATGCTATGCATGCATGCATATAGCAATTAAAACTGTTCTGCACATGTGCAGAACTGAAAAACAACATGGTGGTGGCTTTCTGAGATTGATAAAATGAAGACCCAGATTGTTGGGGCCAATATGCTGACTTTGTAAACAGCTTAGAGAGGGCTATAAAAAGCACTGTGAAGGGGTATATAAGTCTAAGTGCTATTGCTATCTTGAATTGCACTTGGAAGCAAACAGACAATCACTACAGCTCCTGAAACCCATTAGCATTTGCACTACACATTCTGGACTCATTGAAGCTTCCAGATGTTCTTCAAGCACAGTCCCATGTGCAGCACATTGCAGTAGTGAAGCAGTAGGGTGACTAGAGCATGAGTGAATGTATGAAATGTGCCACTGTCAAAATACCCAGGATAGTTATTTATTTAAGCTCTTCACAATTTCTTTAATAATACACAAGAGAAGTAGGATGCTCCAGAGCAATGCCGGATGAAGGCAATGGATCAGGATGAGTGATATGGAAGGAAGGTGGAAATTAGTTGCAGTTAAATAGATGCCATAATTCCTTTAAGGACTACTCAAATGGTGTCTGGTTATAATCTTAAGGATAATTAATTAATCTTTGGGACGGCAACATTCATTGCTAACAATTACACAGATCTGAATAGCTATTACCATTTGAAAACCAATTGAATGTTTTCATAGCTTATAAAAGTTTGGATATACATGTCTGTGGCCTATATTGGGGCAGGGTTCAACTGGTAATTTAAAAAAAATAAGCTTTTGTTAGGGCACTGAAATAATAATAAAGTATGGTGAGATTAAAGCAAGATTAAATTATTCAAAGGCATACTTGTGACAAACAATAATTTTACTCATAATTATCAAATGAAGAAAAGCAGGAAGGAGAAGTTAAAATCAAGGATTATTATTTATAAAACTTCAGCCTGAGGCTTTTCATTGTGTTTCAAGCTGCAATTGATAACAATATCTCAGCCCCTGTTTCTTATGCTGTGGAACAGAGGTGGTATGTTGCCGATTCACACCGGTTCGAGTGAACCGGTAGTGGGGCAGCGTGAGGCTCTGCCTATCTACCCAGACATCATCAAGGACCTTCTGCACATGCACAGAAGGTTCTGCTCACGCCCGGAAGTGCACGCTCCCACTACCAAATCAATAATGAAGAGAATAGGATAGCATTACTGATGTAGAAGCATGTTCTAGATTGTGAATGTGTGAGAAGGGAGTTATCCAGTGGACATGAGGTTGTAATCCAGTGGTTGTGAGGGTCTGCATCTCCCCCCCCCCCCCCGCAAATCTGGAGAACTATCAATCAACTCTTGAAGAAATTGAAGCAGATATTATAGAATAAGGCTGTACAGCTAGTGAATGAAGATGTTGCTAAAGAAAGATTTGGAGGCACACTTAGATACATTTCTATTACACCTGGAAGTGAACTCTCAACAGAACTCTGCATAGGTGTAGACTCATAAGTGTGTATCACATACTTCAATGAAGATCTGGGGTTTGATTGGCAGATTGAGTCAATGATGTAAAATCAAGTGAACTTGGATTTCTCTGCAGCCCTTGTTTCTCATGTGTTGTTGTTTTTTGTAAATTAGAGATGCCCTACTTTGACAATTCTGAAGTTATAATCATATTAAAATTCTAGTGATCTCCTGCTACAGCAGACCAACAGTCTTCTAAGGAATGACCTGAAGTTCTTTGAGGTCTAGCATAGTGAGATGCTGTAACCGATGCTAGAAGTAGTGGAAACACCCTGAAAATTTGAGAGAAAATCCCTCTATAACAGGGGTGTCAAACGTGTGTTGTCACAGTGTCAGATGATGTATTGTGACTTTCCCCCCTTCACTAAAACAGGGATTGGCATGGCCAGTGCATGACACATCTGGCCCACGGGCCACACTTTTGACACCTCTACTCTATAACCTTTTCCTTCATCCAACCTGTGAATCATGTTGTGGCCTTCAACACATGTTTACCTTTTTTCTATTGGTCTCCTCATCATTGTCATAGTGACTATCTGTCTAAGGTGTTGAGAAGATTAATTGGCTCATGTTTATAAATCACCTTGAATCTGAACAGTGCTAGCTCCTAAGTATTACTGTCATGAATTATTAAAGATGGGTGGTGTGTAAAGTAAGTATATCAGGAATGCATTTCTAAACCTTAGAACTATTTAACAAAAGTCTTTTGTTGCAATGGATTGTTCTAGTGCAAAGGAGTTGATGATCAGATGCTCTGAAAGCAAAACAACTCCATTCCACTCTGAAGCAAGAACCATTAAAAATACAGGAAGAGAAGAATTAGAACACTGTTTGATCCAAGCATAGAGGATCATTTCACGATGTGCCATGGCCAAGGCAATTGGATGGGTTTCTGCTACTTGGTTTCTGCATTCTTACTAATAACTGGGGAAATCAGTTGATGGGATTGTTCCCAGGGATGGTAAATGTCTTTTTCCAAGACTGCATAGTTTTAAAAGATGCACTAAGACATCCCTAGGTAGTGAGACTTATCTTAAAGAGCACTTCAAGTTAATTTGGTTAAAATGTGTTGGGCAATTATACCTTTATAGCAATAAAGTTTAGTTCTCAAACTGATGAAGAGTCAGGACAGACGTTTGTATTTAACCACCTGGAAACTCTTGTGTTATTCATCCAAAGGATCGCCACTTTATTGGTTCAAGAAAGCTATTTTTAAAAAGATAAGAAACCTCCACCCTAATGTAGCTTGGGATACATTGATTTTAGATGGGAAGTCAGTCAGTTGCCAACATTCTTGTAACCCCATCTTAATAAATCTCATTAATAAGTAATGCTTGGGAAATAACCCTGCTTTTATTTCTGGTAGATACCAAACGTCTGATCTCTTT
>JAPKID020006004.1:0-10854 GCA_026931265.2 Tropidonophis doriae | reverse complement strand
TGTTTATGTTTGTGTGTGTGTGTGTGTGTGTGTGTGTGTGTGTGTGCCTTCAAGTTCGTCTTTACTTCTTACAGCTGCCTGGACTAGCAAGGCTTTTCTAGAAGTGGTTTGTCCTTGACTCCCTGCCAGGGCTTAGAGACAGTGACTGTCCCAAGGTCACCCAACTGGCTTTGTCCCTCAGGCAGGACTAGAACTCACAGTCTCTAGACACAACCTCTAAAGACAAAACTGCTTTGTCTTTAAAAACACGCTTCTTCTTTTCTCATTCAGGGAAATATGATATTCTGGATTTTTAATATTTCCAAAAATATGTCATTTTTTCTAGGAGAGGGAGGGGCGGGTGCTACCTTTCTACAAATACTGCATTCAGTTTTGGTCAGCCCGATACAAAAAGAGATGTTGAGATTTTGGAAAGAGTCCAGGGAACAACAATAAAGTTGATTAGGGTCCTAGAAGCTACCTAAAACATACGAAGAATGATTGAAGGGACTGGGTATGTCTAGTCCAGTGATGGCAAACCTTTTCGTAAACGCGTGCCAAAATTGTGTGCATGCACCCACAATGCAATGCACCACACCCACCTGAGCATGCATGCATGACTCCCTCCACGCATGCGTGCATGACCCCCAAACAGAACTGGGAGGGAGTTTTTGCCCTCCCCAGGCTCCAGAGGCTTTCCTAAAGTCTGGGGAAGGCGAAAACAGCTTCCCCCAGTCCCTCCAGAGGCCCTCCAGAAATCGAAAATGGATCATTTCCAAACTTCTGGTTGGCCCGTTGTGCCTGTTTTTCACCCTCTCCAGGCTCTGGAGGCTTTCCTGAAGCCTGGGGAGGGCAAAAATGGCCTTTCCCGGCCCTCCGGAAGGATGAAAATCAGCTGGCCAGCACACGCATGCACACTGGAGCTCACAGCTCACGTGCTGGCAGATATGGCTCCACATGCCACCTGTTGTACACGTGCCATAGGTTCGCTATCATGGGTCTAGCCCTGGGGTGGGCAAAGCTGGCTGGAGAAGTCTGGAAGCTGAAGTCCTTCAGACTTAAAGTTGCAAAGTTTGCCCACCTCTGGGCTAGCCTAATGAAAAGGAGGACCAGGGATGGCATGATGACAATTCTTCCAATATTTGAAGGGCTGCCACAAGGAAGTGGGGGCCAACTTATTTACCCAAGGACCTGTAGGCAGGACAATGAAAACAATGGGTGGAAACTAATCAAGGAGAGAGCAACAACCTAGAACTAAGGAGAACATTCCTAACAATGAGAACAATTCATCAGGGGAGCAAACTTGCCTTCAGAAGTTGTGGGCGCTCCATTACTGGATGCTTTTAAGGCGCGGCTGGATAGCCATTCCTCAGAAATAGTACAGATTTTCTGGGTCAGCAGGGGGTTGGACTAGATGACCCTGAAGGTCCCTTCCAGCTTTTACTGTTACTAGGGTGGATTATATATTGAAGGAGAAGTGTGTCAGCTTATGGCCGCCCAAAATTGGTAGCACTGGAGGCAAGGTGGCTTTCAACGGACATATTTTAGACTGTGTGAGCTGAAGGTTCTGCCTTTTTATAAAATGGATTAGTTGGGCTGCAAGGCGATCCAACCTATCAGTCCTGGAGGAGGTCAACCCTGACTGCTTTTTAGAAGGCCAGATCCTGAAGAAGAAACTCAAAGACTTTGGCCGCCTAATGAGAAGGAAGGACTCTCTGGAGAAGAGCCTCATGCTGGGAACGATGGAGGGCAAAAGAAGAAGAAGGGGACGGCAGAGAATGAAGTGGCTGGATGGAGTCACCGAAGCAGCCGGCGTGAGCTTCAATGGACTCCAGAGGATGGGAGAGGACAGGAAGGCCTGGAGGAACGTTGTCCATGGGGTTGTGATGGGTCGGACATGACTTCGCAACTAACAACAACAACAATTAGTTGGAAAATAAGTTGTGAAACAGGGGAGGGTTTAGGTGAAGTCTCTTTCAGATGTGAATATTGGGAATCTTGGGGGTTTAATGGACCAGCACAATTCTGTTGTGTTCTGTTGTGTCAGCCAAAACTCTCTCTCCCTCTCACACATACACACACACACACACATACACACACTCTCCCACCATCTTACATATCAAAATTGACATGGGAAAAAACCAGCCAGGGATCAAATCTCTTGCAACGTCAATTGGGTGGGCAACCCACTTACTCCCATACTCCCCTAAGCAATGCAGCGGCTTTGAAGGCACCCCTCCTTATCACAACAACGGCAATCCTTTGAAGTTAAAACCTCAAGCTTTGTTTATTGCCAAAGAAAGAAAAAAACACACACACCAGTCTCCTGTGAGTGTGTTCTTCTCCTCTTGACGGGCAAGCCGCAAATATCCAGGCACGAAGGGCTGTTTGCAAAACACATTTCAGATTGGGCTTGTTCACACTTGTGGTCGAGGGATGCTTTAATCCTTGCTAATTTGCACAATTTAATGAGGTGTGAGTTAACCCTTGCTATCTGCCCCTCTCAACTTCAAGGAGAGTTTGGGCGGCGGCGTCACTCCCACACCTTCCCAGTCATCAGAGATGGACAGATGGAGGCATGTTAAGGATTGAAAACAGAATCTATGGTCTGGTTGTTGTTGAACCATCTTCTAGGCAAACGCGTACATGGTGAGCACACAGCTCAAGCTGTTACCAGTTGCCTCAATTTACAACAATGTGTTTCATGACTGTTCAAAATTACAACGGTGCTGGGAAAAAGGGACTGTTTTTCACACTTACGACCATTGTAACATCCTCACGTTCACATGATCACAATTTGGACACGACTGACTGATATGCAGGGGTGGGATTCAGCCAGTTCGGGCGAATTGGATGCTAAGTTTGCATCTGGTTTGCCGAGACGGTAGTTGGAAGGACTGGCTGGCCTCGCCCATCCCACCCTTTCCAGAAGTCTTCAGGCAGCCCATTCATCATGCCAGGTAAGTGCAGGCCCTGTGCAGAGGCTATGGGAGGGCGGAAAATGGGCCTCTCGGAAGTTCCGGAAGTACAGAAACGGGCCTGTTTCTGACCTCTGGAGCCCGCGGGAGGCTGTTTTTCCCCTCCCAGAGGCTCGAGAAAAGCCTCTGGAGCAGAGGTAGGGAACTATGGCTCTTTTATGACTCCATGAGTCATAAAAGAGCCATAGTTCCCTACCCCTGCTCTAGAGCCTGGGGAAGGTGAAAGCATACACACACACACCACTGTGTTGCAGGAGGCCTAGTAGGCCATGCCCACACAGCAAACGGGCAGAGAACCGGTGGTTAAAATTTTCCAATCTCACCTCTGAGTATTTATGACAGTTGCAGTGCCCCGGGCTCATGGGATCCAACGTTTGCCACCTTCTGACAAACAAAGTCAAGGGGGAAGCCAGATTTCCTTATCAGCCCTTCTTTAATTTGAATTTAATTTAATGTTGTAGTACGAGGTGCAATGACAATAAAGTAAACTTAAACTTACTGACCGAACAACTGCGGTGATTCCTTTAACACCTGTGGCACAAGAAAGGTCGTAAGATGGGGCAAAACCCAACTACCTCGCTTAACAACAGAAAGGTTGGTCTCAATTGTGATCAAAAGTCAAGGACTACCTGTAGCATCTTTGGCAGTTACAAACCTTTGGAAGCTTCATTAATTTTTAAGCATGGGTTCTGTTTAATAGCCCTGAGTGTTGTGTGACACTAAGGCATGAATCTGGAGAAAGCAGGTTAATGCCATACAGGCAGTCCTTGAGCTACAACCACAACTGAGACTAGAATTTCTGTTGCTAAGCAAAGTGGTTGTGAAGGGAGTGGTGCTTGATTTTGCAACCTTTTTTTTGCCATGTTGCTAAGCGAATCACTGCCTTTAACTTTAGCTTTGTTGGCTGGAGAATTCTGGGAGCTGAAGTCCTTCAGACTTAAAGTTGCAAAGGTTGGAGACCCCTGCTTTAAGGAGAGTGGGTTTTTTCTCACACCAGCAAAGGCAACAACAATCTAAGGTGATTTGAGAGCGAGGAAGTCCAGATGGAGAGTTCATAACATCACCCAGGACAGAAAAGGCATTCAACCTATTGATCTTTATCCAGACATCCAACTGATCCGACATTGGCTATTAATGTGAGACTCTGTCCATCCATTCATCCCAAAATGGTCACCAGATTTTTAGCTGTGCCAGTACTAGCAACAAAATACAGCTCCTTCCTTTTCCTTTGTTGTTTTTCAAACGATTTTAAGAGCTGGCATTTTTTTATAACCTAGAAAAAAAAAGGCATTTGATTTCCCAATACTTTCTTCCTGCACGTTCTATGCTACGTAGCAGCTAAACAGCGCCTACGTTATTAGTTTATCAATGATTATGTACGTGTCATTCTTGTATTTATGTATAGTGTATGTATTGTAAATATACTCAGAGCTTTTTTCTCTCCTTTACTGTAAAACAGTGAATTTTATTTTTGGGTTTGTTTGTTTGTTTGTTTGCCCAATGACCATCGTAACAGGGATTCCCTCTAAAGACCCATCAGCAGACAATTAACTTCATGAACAAGTATTAACGTTTTTAATGGTGTCTCAGACCTAATTCTGTTGGTGCATTGCTCTTATGTATTCCACTTCCCTCTGACTTGAGCTGTGAATTGAAATAGAATTTAAACTTTTAAATGTATGCATTGGTATAAATATCTGAATGGAGGCATGAAGGATAAATAAAAGCATTTTGTATGGAACGTTTCCCTCCTGACCCATCAATTTTTCCATTGGATGGCTTGTAATTTTTTATAAGGCTGTATTTACTACTACTACTAATAATAATAGCAATTATATACTACTACTAATAACAGCAATTGAAACGAATTGAAAATAAGCAGCAAGAAAAAAATCACAAAATATCGGGACTTGCAAATTGAAGTTGAGCGACTGTGAAAGAGAAAGTTGTGTGTTGTCCCGATTGTGATTCGAGCCCTTGGAACAATACCTAGGGGACTGCCTTGCTATGTGGAGGTTTTAGGTTTGCCGGACTTGAGCATTCTGACTCTACAAAGGGCCACCCTGCTTGGAACAGCTTCTATCCTCTGACATTACCTTAACAGTTCCTAGGTCCTTGGTTAGGACTCGAGCTGTTGAGCCCCAAAGGCTGTGAATCTCACCAAAGATTAACCACAGAATAATAATAATAATAATAATGGTGATGATAATGATGATACAATATCTGTACTTGATAGGTACACAAAAATGCCAAACCCAGTCAGAACATCTGGTCGACTGCGAACAACAACACATAAAGCTGGAATCGGTTTCCCACAAAGTGATCAGCTCTGTTTAAGAATTTTCAGTGCAGAAATCACATTATACACTTTCATGTACATTTTTCATCTTCAGTTTCAGTTTAGTTTATTCATATTTATACCCCGCACCCATCTCCCCGAAGGGACTCGGGGTGGCGCCGAAGTGACTCAGGACTATAAAGTTTTTTCCTCCTGTATTAATCTATGAAGTTTTGGGATTTTGCCTATTTGATTCCTAAAGAGGGCTGTAAAACACTCTAAAGCGGTATATAAGTCTAAGTGCTATTGCTATTACAATATAATAATGTTTCTGCTTAGTCTGTGGCCCAGACACTAACCTTTAATGGGCAAATTCAAGGCCCCTATTTCTTTTCTTTTATCTTTAAAAACAAGCTTATAGAAAATTATTCCAATAGAGAACTCATTTAACAGAAGCCAAATAATTTTCTAATGATGTGTTGATATCTGAATTTAAGATATATATCCAGTTTATAGCTTATGCTCCTCACCATTATAATAAATCATCTTTAATAACCTTCAGGTTTAATATACAGTACATGAACTATGTGAGAAAAATGTAATAAATACTTTTACTTTTCCAATCATTACTTGATTTACTATGAACTTTACCTATAGGGGGGTAAAGTTCCATCAAATAACTTTCATTCTTGGCTACACAGAACTTCAGTCAAGGCGCTAACCCTAATAAATGGATGTTTCTTGAACTTTATCTTGAGGCCGTGAATTAATTGGGATTTTCCCTTGGGAGCTTCACACCCTGCTTTCTTAGTTGTTCTTGTCTTCTGGCAGCTCTGCCCATGCGCACACTGAGAACAGGCTCCAGCTGCTCTTCTGCCTTACTCCTATCTAACTCAATCTCTGCCTCCAGCGCAGAGCCCTCGTCATTTCTCAATCTCTAGGACTGGCCCATGATCCTCCCCAACCTCCTCACTGTCTGACTATGATGCCAGCTCCACTTGCTGCCGGTGGGCCACAACACACAAGTTTTAAAATTGCCAAGTTTGGAGACCTGTCCTTCAGCAAGCAAACAAGATATGTGAAAATTAGTGTCCTTCTCTTGACTCATCTCAGAAAAAAATAATTATTTACCACGTATTCTTCAGTTGAAAATGTTTATGTTAACTAGGTTTCACTTAATTCAGTTACCATGTGCTATTACAAAAACCACAACAGCTAAAAATAATTTGACGGCACATTTTCCTTGATGGTATCTCTTATCTAGCATACAAAACTAAAGGAAAGCACATTCAAGGTATTTGTGAATCAGGCTGCATCTTTGGTCTTGAGGTACATGGGGACTAACCAGTCCCAGCCTAAAGCTTACACTAGCTGAAGAGTTTCCGAACCGTGAAGATATGTGGTTCTTTGAAGGTACAAACCACCTACCTGTCATCGGAAGCAAACAGGCAAAACCACAATTCAGGCAAAGCTTAAGTGAAAGCATTTCAGTCAGCCCCAGCAATATTTTAATTATACATCAGTGGCAAACTGGCTGTGACCCAAAGTAAACAGACTTGTTTGCTGCTCTACCCATGTTTCTTTGACCAAAGATGCTTTTGCAAATGTACATGCACAGCATTCAACACAGAATATAACATAGAAATAGAATAAGCCTGGTTGATGTTGTTGTATTTTGCCACAACATCTGAATGAAATGTTGCCTGCTGAGGAAAAAAAACAAATCCCAATCACTTTCCTAAAGTAGATTCTATCAAGTTGTCTAACAGGTGACCAGTATTAAGGAATGAGTGGAATGTAGTGCAAAGTGTTATACTTGATGTTCCTCCCAATCCATTCTCTGGTCCTATCACTCGAGTTATTTATTAACATGACTTAGCACTCCTCCAAATGAACACTACACCTATGTGAAAAAATATCCTGTCTGGTCATTAAAAGGTATAAAAAGAGGGCACAGGATGAATTAGAAGGGTATGATCCCAAATGAGCAATTTCCATCTCCAACTAATAGCTGCAAGGAAATAGCAATGCTGACAGAAAGTATCCAAGGAATTTGTCCTAGCTGGTGGACAACTATGTCCATCATGATTGGTTTCTGTAAAATCACACTCATTACCATGGCACTTAATGACACCAAAACCAAAATGGAGGAGATAAAATTTATCCACCAATCAAGGAAGAAATAACCAAAGATAGTTAACACTGTTGCAATACCAGAATAGAGTGGTTTTAATCTGACTCAAATGTGAGTAGGGGATGAGAAATCAATGTCATAAGAACATGGCAGAAAAAACAAGAACCCAAGTATAAAGGCATTTGTGCCTTGCTCGGAGTAAGTGAGGAAGAAACCAGTGATAAATCCACTTCCTCCATGAAGGTTTTGGATTCAGCTAGTATCTATTATCCTGCTAGGCACAAAGATATGGGCATCTTTTGGTGATAGTTCCAGTTTTACAGAAAGTACTACCACCAAAGAGTACACATATAAATCTTTCCCTAAGTGTTTTAAAAAAGCAGAGACATCACCCTGCCAACAAAAGTATGTACAGTCAAAGCTATGGCTTTCCCAGTTGCAATGTATGGCTGTGAAAGTTGGACCATAAGAAAGACTGAACACCAAAGAATTGAGGCCTTTGAACTATGGTCCTGGAGAAGACTCCTGCAAGTTCCTTGGACTGCAAGACAATCAAACCGGTCAGTCTTAGCTCAGGAGGGCCACATGCCGAGACACTGCGGGCCAATCCTTCATGGTTTCCAGGGTGGCCTACAGGTCTAAAATCTAAGCACCCCGTGGGGTGGATCCGGACCCCAGGTCTTCAGTCTGATGACCCTGGCCTGTACCATTTCAGACAAACTTTGCTGATGTCTGCTTCAATAGGGAATACAGTATATTCTATTCTCTTCTGAAGCTATTCTGAAATTTACAGCAACATTTGCTCACCCCTTTATTTTACTAACATGATGTAATTTTCAGACTTTAGATCTCTTTGATGCTTTGTATTACTGAAATTGTTGTCTGTATGCAATTTGCCAATGAAATATCTCTGATTCCTAATTGCTCATAGGAAAAGCTGTCTCACAGCATCACCATGTTACCTGGACTGCCTGACTGTTGAGGTAGCCCACCCATCAGTCAGGCTGGTATTTATGGTAATCTACATCCTGGTTGGTTATTTGAGTGGAATTCCTTGAAAGACGTGAACTGGGAGCCATGAAAAGATTATGAGAGGGATTGTGAGGAAACTGAGAAAGTAATGACAGGAAGCCAGACGAAAACAATCAACAGATGGAAGAGGAATTCATTAGTAGCTTATCACATAAATGACAGCTCAATCCGGACTGCAGTGATCCTGGGGAAAAAAGATTCAATGACTTGCCATCTTAATGAACTCTCTAATGAAAGCGGCTGGAAGTTCCTGTCACAGATTTTAAGAGTCTGTATCCTTGAATACTATTCCTCCACTTGCATTAAAACATCTTATTCAAGTCTGTAGGAAATTTGCATCCTTGGTCCTCTGTGATATGAAACTTGACACCACCAGGGCGATTTCTGATTTCTGAGGTGCTTTCAGCTTCTTGCTCTGCTTCTCAGCCAACTATTAAAAAAGCATTTTGCTAGCATTTTGTTTCTGGTTTAGTTTTCTGGAGAAATGCTGCCATTTAGTCTCACCAACCGCCTTTACGATTCTTCACTAGCCTTGCCAGATGGGGGGAAAATCTATTGTAAGGTGTATAGTTTTCATTAGGATTTCTTACTTCTTTTTCTTCTTCTCCCTCTTTGTCTTGCTCTCTTTAGGTTTCTGGTTTCAAAGGCTAAAGCCAACTAGAAACTATTACTCTTCTCAAGAAGGGACAGGCGAAGTTTGAGGTTTCCCCTCCCCCTCCCAGGTACAGGAAGCATGTTTTCCTCACTTTGGCTTCTCAGAAGGAGTTAATACTTTCTAATGGCTCCACAACTGAAGGGACTGAAAACACATCAATTTAGATTGCTACCTGGAATTAGCTGGGATATGTTGTTGGAAGAAATGTCCTTCTGGGTTCAGTTCCAAGTGGGGAAAAAGACACCAGAAACATGGAGGTTGCTTGGAAAGATGGTTTAATGGTGGACAGGATCACATGGCTTGAGCTCCTGAACAGAAATGGGGATCACATGCTTCCAGATGTTGGGTGAGGAATAAAAGAGAGAGTAAGATGCTGAAAGTCCCTGGTTTTATGCCCTCTCTGGCTTTTGATCTTGATCTTGTATTCTGATTGGTTCTCAGATGCCCATGGGGCCTTGTAGGGGTAACTCTCTGAGTTGGGTTTTGAGTCCAAGCTTCGTTGAGCATTGCTTCTTCCCAGGTGCCCTGTGGTGAGATGGGTAAAAGGCTAATACTATCAAGTCTTAATCCCATCATCCTGGAGCTAAGGAGAGAGATCTTTGTTATGTAGAATAGGCTGGCTCAGGCATTTTAACGGCCCATTGACAAAGGTGGGGGCTCTTAAAAGTGAATCTGTTTCCTACCTAAAAACATGTTTCTTCATTTCTTATCCAGGTAAATATAATATTCTGCCTTTTTCAATATTTCCCAGAATATTTCATTTTTCTAGGAGAGGGGTAGCTTTTAACTTTTTGAGTGGAATCAGCTGGGGTTTTAAAAAATTAAAAAATTTAAAACTTGTGGACTTCAACTCCTGACTGGCTGATGAATTCTGGGAGTTGAAGTCTACAAGTCTTAAAGTTTGGAGACTCTTGCTATGATACATTATTCTAGGATTCCTCCATGATTCTTTAGCTCCCTCTGATGCACCTTCTTACTGTATCAATCAATTTTATGTGGCAGGTTGTCACTTTAAAAATGCAATGCACATAACATAGTTATAATCAAAACTTAAACGTAAAAAGTAGCTGCAAATAAGACTTGAATGTTAAGCACTAAAAGTGAATCTACTCACTCTGTGGTTGCAATGTCTTGCAAACCAGCTTCACCTTCTGTGTTCCAACAGCTATTGTTGGTTCTGTTTAACTTTGGGAGTCGAAATGGTTGACCCAGGATTCAGTTATGGAAATTAGGGAACTACTTTTTTTTCCCCCCTCCTAGAAAGCATTTTGTTACCAATGCTTAAAAATATAGATTAAAAAGCCGAGCGATATAGGGAGAACTTATAAACACCCGTCGGAGCTCCTAGAGGAAAGGCAGAATATAAGTGAATCATAAAATTATACAATTTCTATTCTAGTATTTCCATTCTACACAGCTTCTGGATTTTCTAGCCAATATGGTCAGTGGAGGACTCAGTAGTTGCATTCTTTACAATCTTATAAAAGATTGCTCTTTTCGACTAAGATATATCGAAAACAATTTACTATTTAGGGTGCAAAAACATATAGTCCATTGTATGTATATTGGAGTAGAATTATAAAATACATAATGTTGATAGGCTTCCATTCTTAGAGGACTGTAGTAGGAAATGACTCTAGACTTTATTGTTGGACTTGGGGCCAGTGATTTATGATACAATGAAGTCATTATAGAAGAAAGGAAGAGGTGGCTGAAGCCAACTAATCTTGTGCACGACATTTATAGGGCCAGTAATTATCCAAATTTTTTGAGAAGCACAATAATATCCGCTGAAAGG
>JAPKID020006003.1:0-10854 GCA_026931265.2 Tropidonophis doriae | reverse complement strand
GTTACTATGCCTGTTTCCTGAATGCAATAAAGAGCTGATTTTACCATGTGTGCGAGAGTTCTTTTCAGAACTTAACAGTTTTAAACTGCTTTTACTTTTCTCTGAGGAAGGAGGGGTCAGAGGGGAGCTGCAAAAAAACTGTTTGTCTTTTATTCTGTTCTGCAATAGAAGGAGTGGGGGTTGTTGCACATTAACAGCAAAACCGAAGTTAGCACCTTAAAACCACTAGCCAGGATATTAGAAACAAGAATAACTTGCTTATAAGAAAATTCCCAAACCCATATAGCTGGCCCATTTGCAAGATACCCGTGACCTGGAATGAAAAACAGGTGATGTGACATTTAGCTACTTAACATAACAAGAATGGTGTATGTATGTATGTATGTATGTATGTATGTATGTATGTATGTATGTATATGTATGTTCCAACATATTAGCTTAAGCAGGCATAAGCCTTTAGTGAGGAAGGCCACCCAATCACCCAAACATTGGAAGCATTGAAATGAAATTTTCTGTACCAGGCCAGTCTTGCATTCAAGAAGTGGATGATATGCATAGCATAATTGAAAATGCTATGTTACCAGCAGAATTCTTTTCACCAGTTTCTTTCCATAGATTGCTGAAAAAAGCCAAGCGACGTCAGCCATTCAAAATCATCCAGATGAAGCTTGCACATTTTAAAAATTACTCCATCTATTCAAAGCAGTTTTACTACAGTAATGTGCCGCATGCTAAAGTATCACAACTAAAATTCACCTAGATCCATTCAACAGTAAGGTTCAAGGTTCTGCACCTTTCCTGTGGAAGATTGGAACATAGTCACTACAGCCTTTGAAAAGAAGATGAGGGGTGTTTGTGGGAAACCTGCTTTGCCAACATTGCCTGCCACATCTGTTACATTGCCTGTGCCTAAGACAGAGTTACAGGCACACACACTATCCAAAGCAAAACAAGATGGCACATAAGGTATGCTCAAATGGATGCCTAAAGTCGATAATGACTATTACTACACCATTTTGAAGAAACTGTTATGCAATACTGGGGTTAAATAGTAATTCTCGGTATTAAGACATGTATTTACATTCTTACATTTAATGCTGAACCTTCAAATAGTAATTTACAAGCATTTCATGGTCACAAAGACAAATTTGAGTTAATATCAAGTTGAATTCAGTGCTTTTTTCAAAAAACTTTTTATTAAACTTTGTAATTCTCATTTTTATAGTGTAACTTAGTGTGACAAGGTTCTATTCGGAGCCTCCAGTATGACCCCAAGATGAGTCACCATTGGCCTCATTTTTTTTCTTGCATGCACTATTTGTTGGTAGGTTCACACACCAAAATTTTCCCTTCTATGTACAATGGGATAATCAGTACAATTTTTCAAATGTTTAAGGCTCATTTCCCACAAAATGGTCACAACACATATAGAACCCTGTAATTCTGAGGTAGTGAAATAGCAAGTGCTGTCTCTGCAAAGAAGCTTAAGAAACAGTGGGTCCCCTGATTAGCTGCTGTAAGAAGATTGCATAGACTGAGTACAAACATCAGCATGACAAAATAACAACAATGGCCCACTGGAAGATCTGCAAGATATATCATGTGCCTGCAAGCAAGAACTTTATGGTGGGGCCATAAAATAGAGAAAATAATAAATGAAGAAATTTAAGTGCTTTGGGACTTTAGAATTCAAACAGACAGGCACCTGCCACATAACACCCTAGACTTAACAATTGTTAATAAGAAAGACAAAAACATCTGGATAGTGGATATGGCAGTTCTTGGAGAAAGCAGAATAGGGATTGGATAAGATAACAAAATTCAAAATAGAAATAGAATGATTGTGGAAAAAAGAAGCAAAGGTAGTATGTTCTGTCCCAGGTATTGTAGGTTTGCTTGGGGCAGGCAGTTTAACTCCATGCTTAGGAATCTCTTTCAGATCAAGTTTATTATCAGGCATTCTTAATAGCAAAATTTACAGTTCCGTGTTAAGATACTTCTGAATTTCTTAATCTTTCCCATCAGGCGGTGTAAAAAGACATTAATTTCTCTAACCCATGATGAGCAGAGATGTAATGCTGCTGTCTTGTAGACAAAGGCATTCCAAATTGACTGGCTATAACTTTTCCCGCAGGCAGAATACCCCAGTGGCCAGTCAGGAAACACAGATGTGATCACATGCTATAGAACTACATTTCCCACAAGGCAGTTCTGCCTACATTTCCCATGAGGTGGCTACATTTCCCATGAGGTAGTTTCTTAAAGGAGACAGTTCTTAATTCCTATACTAGCTATATACTGTTGGGACAGCACATAGTACCAATAGTAATAGGTTCCTTGAGTGCAACCAGAACACCACTTGAACACCATCAGCATTGACAAAATTCACCATCAGTCAATTGTAAAAGGCAGTTTTACTCAAACAGCTTATATTCTGCAAACAATATCTCTAACACCATCAAACATCAACATCTGACAATCCCAGGTCCTTGGGAAGGACTTGAAAAATGGATAAAAATGCCAAATCAAATCTAAACATCTGGCTGACTGTCCAATGAACCATAATAATCTCTTAAATTTGTATGCTACCTGACTCAATGATTTGGGGTGACTAATTGCAATCAAACAAAGAAGTTCTAATAAAGCCAATAAAAGTTAAAAGATGACAAAGGCAATAACCGGATTGGATGAATCAAGGGGCCTCACTTTCCCTTGCCAAACAATAGAATGGAAACCACCCAGATCCTTAATGATCTTGTTCCAGAAAGAAAGTGCACTTCTAAGATCCTGAAATATAATGTTTAATCGCAGGAACCTTTTTTAAAGAAAGACAGAAAGTTGCGTGGTCAGTTGCCCTGTCTGTGCACTGCAAAGAGAAGGCAGGGGAAACCCTCGGGGCTATTACAAACAGTAGCTGAATCATCAGCACCAGGGAGAGAGATCTCTATGGATTTCATAGTAGAACTCCTGGACAGTGCACGAAATACTGTTATTTGGGTAGTAATAGACCTGTTTACCAAGCAGGTCCACTTCATACCTTGCCAAAAAAATCCCTACTGCCGGAACTCTGGCCAAAATGTTTCTACACCACATCTATTGATTGCATGGAGCCCCAAGACGATTATATCAGACTGGGGAGTCCAATTCATTTCAAAGTTCTGGAGAGCTTTCCTAAGCCTTCTGGGTACCGATCAAGGCCTGAGTTCTAGTCATCATCCTCAGACAAATGGAAGGATAGAATGAATGAATGGAGTTCTAGAGCAGTAGCTAAGGTGCTTCATCAACTACCAACAAGATAACTGGACCAACCTCTGCCTTTTGCAGAGATTCTTATAATAACACAGTGCACTCCAGCGCTGGGTTCACCCCATTTAGAATTGCCACCAGCCAGGAATTCAATACAATGCCGGAACTACCAGCAGAAGAACCCACAACACCCACCCCCTTAAGGAGTGGATACATCAACTGCAAAACACTTGACTGGTAATAAGGAAAGCACTCAGTGATGCTAGAACCACATTCAAAGCACAGATTGATTAAAAAAACAAGCCCTAAGCAATTTAAAATAGGAAACAGAGTATACCTATTCACTAAATTTCACCAATCATTACAACCCTCTAAGAAATTATGACCAAAATACACAAGGCCTTTCTTTATCAACTGGATTACAAATCTAGTGTCAGTTGAATTATTACTACCAAAAACCTTCAGGAAGCACACCCTGTATTTTACTACAGCTTGCTGAAACCACAAATCACTTCCCCAATCACACTACCTGAAGAAAGTGCCACCCCCACCTATTATAGTTGAGGGAGAACAACACTTGGATACACCATAGTGCCATGCATTACTTAGTATAATGGAAACTAATGCCTCCATCTCAAAATGAATGGGTAGCTAAGAAACATATCAGAGTCTCCAAGTAACTAAGATGGTTTCTTGGCCAATATCCTGATAAATCTAATTAAACAACTGCTCTATATCTCTCCTTGTGTTTCCTTTCCAGGTGCACTTCTACTTCTCCTAGGGAGGCATCATGTCAGGTCCCATAGATCTCTATCAGGACAGTGCCATTCTGGTGAGGAAGGGGCCTGGAGGCATTCCTCTGTTTATAACCTTCTTTGCGGTGCCTACTTATCCTGTGCTTTGATTTATCTTCCTGAGTATGTAAGGGGAGGAGAGCATCTGTTTTGTCTCAGCTCCGGAGCCTCCAGCAAGCAATGCCTGAGAACAATTTCTTATCACCTTCTCAGCCTGCGATGCTTAAAACATCTTTGCACCTGCAAATTGGAATATTCGACATCCGACTGAGGGGAGGGGTCTCTTAACTGTTTGAATCTAAAGGAATTGCATGGGAATCCTCAGATCCTCCTTTCTTTGTCTTGCTATCACTTTTCTTTCAATAAAAGTTTCCTTTTGAAATACTAATCATTTCAAGAGTTCAACTTTCTTGGGCAGAGAGGAGGGTCAAGTTCTTACAGATAGCTTCCTTCTAAACTTTGACTAGTCATGGATTCAACAGGTAAAAATGAGGGGAAAAAACCACTCAGGGTCATTTATATGCAGATCAAATCTCCAGTTCAGCTGAGAGATTGATTTCATAGGTATCAGAGAGAGTGACTGATCCAAACTGGCTTTCACCTAACTGGCTTTCATGGCTAAGGCAGGATTGAACTCATAGCCCCCTGCTTTCTAACCTGGTGTCTTAACTACTAGACCAAACTGACTCTTCAGCATTTGGTTTCCAATATTAATACCTACAAATAATATATTTCTAAACCATAATGATATAAGAATGATATAAAACTAAAGTGAAATATATGCTATAGTATTTGCTTATATGATAATTATAAATATGAATTTGTACTTCACAGGCTTTCTGTTTTGCTAATTGCAAAACAGAAAGCCTGTGAAGTATATAGTTAATGGAGAAGCTTGATTAAAAATGGTGTAAAAGAATGTACCAGAATTAAAATGAAAATGAAGCTAAACTCTTAGGAAACAAAGAATAAACTGGTGACAGAAGAAAAAGTGTACATAATTGAATAATCTCTACCAAATCCAAGGCCATTTATTTATTTAATTTATTCATATTTCTCAGAGTGGCTCAATAGCATAATTGGTTATGTTTACTAAAATCATATGCCACCTATCTCGCTATCAAGAACTCTGGGTAGATTACAACAATACATTTGTTAGGAAGAAAGTCATAATATTAAATATTATTATATAATATGAAATGTTCTTTAATCAGCTGAAAATGAGCAGTCCCTGTGGTCTACATGAAGAAACCTTCATGACCTCTCTTTTTAAAGGATGACCATCACTAGAAATGGAATTATCTTGGGATTTCAATCCAACATATTGCCTGGTTCAATGGATGTAGCATCTCTCTTCTGACCTCTGTTTTGTAAATGGAAACACTCAGTCTAATAACTTCTAAGAATATTGTAATTTTCCCGATATTGAAGGTGAGTGATGGAAGTGCAGTTTTGGGCAGGATAATATGTCCCTTCTAATATTAGTTTAGATTGTAAAAGTATGGAAACATTAAACTGTAAAGGCCTCTTATGTGTATCTTTTTCCTTTTCCTTTTTAAAGAATAGCTGGCATTGCCCTGCTAATGACCACTAATAATATTTCCACATTTGGTTATAACTTTATAATGGAATGGGATTTGCAGTTTCCCTTATACACTTTTTGTATTAGCAACTTCAGCAAAACATTTGACTTATTTATTTATCTATCTCGTGGGTTTTTGTTAATTAGGAGAAGCCTGGTTAACCAGCAGAAGCCTCAAGGCAGAGGTAAGTGTGGCCAGGCGCTCATCTTCAAAGCCTCCTGTTTCTCTTGCCCTCTGCCTCCTATCACTTCTCTCAGCCTTAATCAGTTTCTCTCACTTTGCCTCCTACTGCTTCTCGAGGCACAAGGCAAGGCACATTGACCCTGTTGAGATTTGAAGGGAAGGGCATTCAGGCGGGCAGAGGTGAGCTGAAGCTCTGGAAGGTAAAGCTGATGCTGATGGTGGGGGAGGGAGACCCACTGCACTAGGCCGAAGAGCCACCTTTTGGTCCTGGCATGCTTGGCTTCCGTGGGACCTCCGGGCAACTGCTGCTTACTCACCTTCCCCTTCTCCTTGGAAGCATCCAGCCTGTGACCAGGAAGTGACACATGGGGGACATGCTGCTTCCTGGCCTTGCTGGCCAGCAGGTGGATGGCCGGCCCTCCGGGGAGATGCTATGCTAGGACCAAGTTGGCTGCTCTGCTGCGGTGCACATGTGCAGCCCCAGAACATCCGGCCACCTTCCTGGAGTGCCGCCACCGCCACTCTGGAGCTTGCCTTCTGCTTCCACCACTGCAGCTCTGGAGCTCCACTTCTGCCTTCTGCTGCCGCAGCCATCACCACTACCACTCTGGAGCTTGCCTCCTGTTGCTGCTGTGCTGGAGCTCTGCTTCTGCCTTCCACTGCTGCTGCCACCACTACTACTCTGAAGCTTGCCTTCTGTCACCACCATCACCGCTGCTGCTCTGGAGCTTGCGTTTGGAATGGATCAGTTCATCAAAGCCATGCTTTGCTCCCTGGGAAGGGCTTTGTCATGGAGGGCTGTGTGCCCAGACCAGGCACTTTATCTCGGGGCTCCAGCCTCACATGGGGTGATACAGTGGCGGTATTCAAAATATTTTACTATTGGTTCTGTAGGCATGGCTTATTTTGTCATGTGACTGGGTGGGTGGGGCTTAGTGGTTGTGTAGTCATGTGACTGGGTGGGCAGGGCTCATGGTTATATGACTAGGCAGGTGGGGCTTCACGGTCATGTGACTGGGTGGGTGGATGGGATTTGTGGTCATGTGACTGAGTGGGTGTGTCCAAGTCAACAAACTACAAAAAGAAGAAACACAAAAAGGTAGTTTATTATTTCAAGCACTTACTACTTACATAAGAATAAAATAAGTACACAAAACAATAAGAGCTGATGTCAGCCTTCGCTTTGCTGTTTGCTTCAGCTGCCATATGAAAAGGGGGGGAGGGGCTTTGCATTTAGGTTATTGGGATTGTACGGTGCAGAAGAGTGAATTGCAGGAGGGAGTACTTTATCGCCGTCGACTTCGCATACCTTGGTTGGGGCCGTGCGATGGTCAAGGTCAATGGTCCTACATGCCATCCTGATGATGCTCCTTGAAGATGCAACCCACATGACACCTGAGGGCTTTGCACATTGGACAATAGGGAGGGGGTTACTGGGAAAAGGGGGTTGGATATATATTGATATGTATGCTTGCCCACCTGAATGCTTCAGACCTTGCTTAGCCTCTATGCTATTCATTTCATAACCCTTTGGGGAGAGGGGGCTGTTTATAAATTTAATAAATTATTATTATTAAATTAAATTATAACCAGTAAAAGTACTTTTAATTCCATCTAAAATGGAGTTGAGGGGTTTCTTTCTTGGTTATCGATGAAGCAGACCTGAGATTAAGCAAGGTCTCACCTCACGCACTCATCTCAGAGCTAACACCTTCTGAAGGGAATGCAACATAAACAAAATTTTTTTTTTCTAAACTTCAAAGAGATGTCCTCCCTGGGCAGCGATCAAGAGGAAGACATGGGACCCACGGAATCATCATGTCTTCCTGAAACGGAGCTTTTTGCGGGCCTAAATTTGGAAGAAAAATCCATTCCCCATTGGTCGATAGGATTTGGACAAATGGAAGTTCTGGAGGACATTCCGTCGGGAGTTACAACACACAGATGCAGACAGCCCCCACCTTCCTGGCAGGAGGAGGAGGAAGAGATGCAAATGTTTCAGGAGACCTGGAAAAGACGCCGCTCCAGAGAAAGCAAGTATGAAAGAGAAGTAACATTCTGCGAACCAGCGGTGAGAAGAGAGGAGGAGAACCGCCCAGGGGGGGTCCTGGAGGCAGAGGCCAGAGCAGACCAAGATGAAGGGGCCCAGCTAGTTCAGCCAGCTGCGGCAGCAGCCGCAGCTGCAGTGGGAGCCATTCCACGGGGGGATGGGACAGCCTGCAGATGTCGGATGGCAAAGCCCCTCCCCCTGGGAGTGAGATACGGGGGAGATCTGAAAGGCCTGGGATTTTTTTTAGTCCAAGTCTGCAATTATATGAGACAATGGGGACAAGACCTCATTAATGATGCCAAAGTGAGAATAGTTATGCTGGCATTAGATGGCAAAGTGACAGATTGGATGGTCTCTTTGCATAAAAACAACTCCCCCGTACTGAGAGACTTTGATAGGTTTATGACTGCCCTGAGAAGATGTTTTGATGACCCTCTCATTGAATGTAAAGCTAGAATGAAAATGAAGACCCTCCACCAAGGGAAAAACCCTGTGGAGGAATACAAACAGGAGTTTCAGGAACTTTTGGTGTATATGAGGGGGTGGTCTGAGGAAGACCTTATTGCTCACTACAAGGAGGGGCTGAATCAGGAGATATATCAAAGTTGTGTAAGCAGATGTATCCCTCGAACCCTTCAGGGTTGGTACGAATTGGCGGCTGACGTGGAAATTGACTTACTTAGGAATAAGTATCTTGAAGTGAGTGAGAAGGAAAAAAGCCCCCCCACCCCCCGCAAAGCAACTCCAAGGGGGGGAAAAACCTGGTCCGGAAGCAAGCCTTGCTCATCTGCATGTTTCAAATGTGGAAAGGAGGGCCACTGGACTGTTAATTGTCGAGTGAAACCAGGGCCCCGCCCTCAACTGACAGGAGAGAAGAAGAAAATAGATAAAACTCTTAGCAAATGGAGAGAGGCCGCCATGTGTGGAGTGGAGCCAAGTGATGTCCGTCCCCCAGGGAGGGAGAAGGAAGAAGCCCATTACTCATCGGATGGAAGTGAATTTGATTCTGATTCTGATGACGCAGGCCGTTTGGTGAGTTCCCGCTCGAGCCTGATGATTGTCCCAGTACAACTTAAAGTGCCCTCTACTGGTGCTCAGTCAGAACTATTAGCTCTTTTAGACTCAGGTTGCATGCGTTGCATTATTAGCCCAAACGTAGTTGAACAAATGGGCTTAAGAGTAAAAACTTTAAAAGTATCCATCGCATTTTGCCAATTGGATGGGTCCATAGCAGGAGGGGCTCCAGCCCAGTTTAGAACAGAACCTATTGAAATGTGGATGGGTAGTTACCAAGAAATTTTAAGTTTCATAATTGCCCCCGAGATGAATCATTCCCTTATTCTGGGTTTGCCTTGGTTGTGTAAGTGGAACCCAAAGATAAATTAGATGGAGGGTTGGCTGTGCATATGTACGGCAATACCCCCCCTGGGGGTTGGTGAAGAAGTCAAGCCCCCAACGGAGAATGTTCCTTCGATGGGGGCAATGGCTTGTGAAATAATTGAAGGACAGGAGAAAATCCCAAAGGAATATTGGGACAAGGGATGTGTTCAGTGTAAAATCCTCTGATTCTTTGCCCCCCCACTGCAAGACAGACTGCACCATTGATTTCCTCCCGGGGGTGCAACTCCTGAAACCCCGCATTTATTCAATGACACCCCGGGAGATGCTTAAACTTCACAAATTCATCGATAAAAACCTGGCAAGGGGTTTTATTGAACCGGCTAGGCCACGTGTGGCAGCTCCAGTGATGTTTAGAGAGAAAAAAGATGGCGAGTTGAGATTAGTTATTGATTACAGAAATTTAAATTCCATTTGTGCGGAAAATGTTTATCCCCTCCCCCTCATGAAGGACATGTTGGCACATCTTGGTAAAGGTAAATTTTTTACAAAATTGGACCTTAGAGAGGCCTATTACAGGATTAGAATCAAGGAAGGAGATGAATGGAAAACTGCTTTTAATTGTCCTTTAGGGTGCTTTCAATTCAAAGTTTTGCCGTTTGGCCTGCAGGGGGCGCCTGCAGTTTTATGCAATTGATAAATCAAGTGTTACATGAGCACCTGTACAAGGGCGTGATCGTATATCTGGATGACATCCTTATTTACACGCAAACACGTGAAGAACATGTTAAGCTGGTACCTCCGTTCTTAAGAAGTTAAGGTCTGCGGAACTATACGCAAAACTCTCTAAATGTGAATTTCACCAGACTAACGTAGATTATCTTGGTTACCGCATATCCAGTGAAGGCATCGAGATGGACCCAGCTAAAGTCCGGGCTGTTACTGAGTGGGCACCTCCTCGCACACGTAAGCAATTACAAAGCTTCTTGGGATTAGCTAACTTTTATCGCCAGTTTATCCCCTCTTTTGCTAGTATTGCCTTGCCAATTACTAACCTGCTGAAGACTAAGGGGGATGTCAAACGACGACGAAGTAAACCTCTCAACTGGACTATGGAATGTCAGGCCGCTTTTGAAAAACTAAAAAGACTCTTTGCCGCAGAACCTGTGTTAAAGCACCCTGACATTGAGGCTCCTTTTGTTGTTCAGGCAGACTCCAGTGACGTTGCAGTGGGAGCAGTACTGTTGCAACAAAATAATAACGGACAATTACAGCCATGTGCTTTTACCTCTCCCAAGCTCACTGACACCGAGAGGAGATGGGCAATTTGGGAAAAAGAAGCTTTTGCTGTGCGTTGGGCTCTTCTCACTTGGCATCATTTTCTGGAGGACGCCACCCAACCTTTTGAAGTTTGGACTGACCACAAAAACTTGGAGGCCCTGAAAGCCCCACGTAAATTGTCCCTGAAACAGCTCCAGTGGTCCCAACAGTTTAATCGGTTTAACTTCACCCTCAAGTATATTTATTTACTTATTTATTTATTAGATTTATACCCCGCCCTTCTTCTAGAAATGACCCAGGGTGGCGCACATGCAACATTAAAACCATACAAAATACAAATAAAATTAAAAGCTATTAAAATTATAACCTATGTTAAAAT
>JAPKID020006002.1:0-10854 GCA_026931265.2 Tropidonophis doriae | reverse complement strand
ATTGAGATTAAAACACAGCAAGAATTTGATGGATCAAACCAATTTAGCACAGACAACTTGGTCTAGTGCTTAAGGCACCAGGCTAAAAACTAGGAGGCGGTGAATTCTAGTTCCACCTGTAGGAAGTTAGCGCCCACCCCTTCCCCTAGGAAAATGAGATATTTTAGAAAATATTAAAAGGACAGAATATTTCCCCTAAAAAGGAGGCAGAAACTCAACCCACACCCCCTTGTCAATGGGCCATTAAGGCCTGAGCCAGTCTGTTCTAAGTAACAAAGATCTATTTCCTTCAAGCAAAGCCATAAAAGGAATTGTCCAAAGCCCTTTTATTACACCATTACCCAGCAAGACTCAACCAAGCTTGGGACTCAAAACACAACCTACAAAGTTACCCCTGCATGGCCCCATGGGAATCCGACAACCAATCAGAACATAAGCTCAAATTCAAAAGCCCAGAGTGGGCATAAAACCTCAGCATCTCTTCCTTTTTTGCCCAGGACCTCAAACCCTGTGATCCTGTTCATCATTAAACTATCTTTCAAAACAGCTACCATGCTTCTAGTGTCTTTCTCCCCACTTGGAACTGAACCCAGATGGACATTTCTTCCAACACACCTTAAGCATGAAAGCTGGCAGGGTGACAATGGGCCAGCATCTCTCTTTCTTAAGCCAACCCATCTCACAGGGGTTGTTATTATGGGGAAAATAGGAGAAGGAAGGAGTATTGTATATGTTCATCGCCTTGAGTTATTTATACATGTAATTTAAAAAGATAGAGTAAAGGAATATTTTTTATTAACTAGAATGGCCAACCAAATACTTCTGATAAACCCACTAACAAAATATATTTTCCCCGTATGTCATATTCTTGTACCTCATTTTTATCGCTTTGGAGATTATTCCTATTTGTGCCGAACCATGGCTGTTGATGGACAAATGCAAGAAGGTTTACTAGTCAGTTAAAAACCAGCAATTTGGTTGATGAAGTATTTTATTTTTTAAAAGGGTGGATGGATCTATTTTTTTTCTTTTTCTTTCAAAATCAGTGCTTCTTTTACATGCTTAGTAAAAGAATGTATTTTCTCTGTCTGTTCGTCTGCTATTAACCTCATCCATATTTTTTTTTTACATCTTGAGTGCACATTTAAAACAATATTGGAGCATTTCCAAAAACTGTGTTTCCCTGAAAATAAGGGAGGGTCTTATTTCCTTTTGAGCCCTGAAATAAGCGCTTGGCCTTATTTTCGGGGAGGTCTTACTATTTTTGAGGTGTAGGAGGCCAGTTAAGTGCAGTGTGGCCTGCGGATCAGCTGATCCAGAGAGGGCCGGAAGTTCTGTCTCTTTTTCTGGCACACTCTGGCCAGCCCTAGCGTTGCTGGGCCTGCCGCTCTTTTTGCAACCGCCACTACATGGGGCTCCCCTTGAGGTGCATCCGGAGGCTCCAGTTAGTCCAGAATGCGGCTGCGCAGGGGATTTCGGGAACATCTCGAAGTTCCCACGTAACACCACTCCTGCGCGAGCTGCACTGGCCACCGGTGGCCTTCCGGGTGCGCTTCAAGGTGCTTGTTACCATCTTTAAATCGTTCCATGGCTCGGGGCCTAGTTACTTACGGGACCGCCTCTTGCCACATACCTCCCGACGACCGATTCGCTCCCATAGGGAGGGCCTCCTTAGGGTGCTGACCGCCGGTCAATGCCGGCTGGTGACGCCCAGGAGCAGAGCCTTCTCTGTGGCGGGGCCCGCCCTCTGGAACAACCTACCCCCCGAACTTCGCACCATCACGGACCTTCCCCTCTTCCGCCGCTCACTCAAGACATACCTCTTCCAACAAGCTGGACTAGCTTAGAACTCAGACCTAGGTACGATAGAGCTTAGCTAAATTAGAAAATGGTTTTATAGGTTTTTAATGGGAATTTTAGCACAAGTTCGCAATTTAATTTCTTTTTAATTTTTGTAACGGTTCTTATTTATCTATTGTTGTTTTAATTTCCTGTGCACCGCCAAGAGTCCGTCTCGATGGAGATTGGTGCGGTTTATAAATCGAAATAAATTCAAATTCAAAATTCACTAAGAGAAAGAGTGTGGGAACCAGAGTTTTCGGGAGTGGCCTCTGCAAGGCCATTCCGCGTAGAAGGCAGGTGGGTGTGAGGTGTTTGGGGCATGTTCTCCCTTTCCCTCATACAAATGGCGGGAACCAGTTGCACATTTGTTCAAATATTTTAGGGGAGGGCTTATTTTTGGGTGAGGGCTTATTTTAGCACATGCATTCAAAAGCCCAATTGGGCTTATTATCCCAGGAGATCTTATTTTCAGGGAAACAGAGTAGGAGGAAGAGTGTGAAACTTTGAAATGCTCAAGCAGGCTTAAAAAAAGCAGCTGCAGATTGCTAGAATTCACTTCCTCAGAAATAGGTTGGGGTTTTCCTTCAAAGGGAGAGTCGCCATCAAAAAAGTGTTTTGTTTCCCTGTAAATTTTTAAAAACACAGTATGGTCCCTTTGGATTTCCTCTGTGAGGGAAAATTTGGCATGTGTTATGGTGTGTGTGTGTGTATTTTTTACCTTATGGTGTGTTTTCTCAATGAACTGCCAAAAATAAAACCAAGCCAACAGTATTCAGAGAGTTGCAATCCTCTTCTCCCTTTCAAACTCAGCAGTTGCTTTAGATAACGAGATGAGTGGCGTAAAACCTGAATGGATGAATGCATTAAATCCAGACAGTCCTCGACTTATGACCGCAATTGAGCCCAACATTTGTTGTTAAGGGAGACATTTGTTAAGTGAGTTGCCACCCATTTTGGTGAATCACTGCAGCCGTTAAGCTAGTAACACCGTTGTTAAACGAATCTGGCTTGCCCATTGACTTTGCTTATCAGAAGGTCGCAAAAGTGATCACATGACCCCAGGATGCTGCAGCAGTCATTAATATGCATCTGTTGCCAAGCATCTGCATTTCGATCACGTGAACATGGGGATACGGCAACGGTTGTAAGCGTGAAAAATGGTCCTAACTTTTTTCGGTGTTGTTGAAATTTTGAACCGTCTCTCAGTGAACTGTTGGAAGTTGAAGGCTACCTGTATTTGGATCCCTGTAGATATACTCTGGGAATTGCTGCCCTACTTCTCTTCCTACCCATCAAGCTTTCCATGCTTTACTGCTGTTCTGACCTAGGGTTCCCCAAAAAGGACGTGGCAGAACCCCGGTCCCGACATTGTCCTTTTATTAAACAAATGTGAATTCCTCTCATTCACATTCAGCAAAGGCCTGGAAAACAAGGAATATTTGTGACTACAGACCTTATCTATCTTGAAACGCTGCCATGTAAATATTTTCCAAACGTAGTGCTGTGCAAGGGAAGAGTCTCTGAGATTCATGGACAGATCTTCACACTCCTGAAATGAATCTAATGACCATACGAATAAATTCCTTCCTGCAAAAGCCCACTCCCCTTTCGCTCCTCTTTTATTCCTTATGGGAGGGGGCAATCACTTTCCACCTGTGACTTTACTCCCAAGTCTACCCTGATTTTTGAGTTGTTCTTTTTTCCTGACAGTTCTGCGCAGGCGCACACTGGGAATAGGCTCCAGCTGTTCCTCTGCCTCACTGCTGTCTAGCTCCTTAGGCACCTGATCCCTGCCAGACGGTCTCGGCCCCATCTCTGCCTCTGATGCAGAGCCCTCCTCCGAGCCTTCCCCAGCCTTCAGAACTGGCCCACGCTCCTCCCCAACCTCCTCACTATGTGACTGTAAGCTGGCGGGCCACAACAGCTACTTCTTTGCTCTTTGGAATGTAGCCGTCTTGGGAATCCAGACAACATTCCAGTGGGAAACTTTGATATCTTTCTGATGTTCAAAAACCAGCATCTTAAAAATCCCTCCTTTTGCTGTGCTTTTTCTTGGCAAGATTTTTGTAAGTGTGGTTTCCACTGTCGTCTTCTTAGTAGTGAGAGGGAGTGCTTGACCCCAAATAACCCAGCTGGGGAGTGACTAATGTAGAATATTATTTTAAAGGTTTAGAGCTGTATTTTTCAACGGTGGGCAATTTCAGATGCGTGGACTTCAGTTCCCAGAATTTCTCACTACATACAGACTTCCACACATCTGTTCTTCTGTGCATGTATACGTATACAAGGAGGCGTGGTGGCTCAGTGGCTAAGACACTGAGCTTGTCAATCAGAAGCAGTTCAGTGGTTCGAATCCCTAGCCCTGCATAACGGAGTGAGCTCCTGTTACTTGTCCCAGCCTCTGCCAACCTAGCAGTTCGAAAGCATGTAAAAAATGCGAGTAGAAAAATAGGAACCACATTTGGATGGGAATGTAACAGCGTTCCATGCACCTTCGGCATTTACTCATGGTGGCCACATGACCACGGCGACGTCTTTGGACAGCGCTGGCTCTTCAGCTTTGAAACGGAGATGAGCACCACCCCCTACAGTCAGGAACAACTAGCACATATGTGTGAGGGGAACCTTTATCTTTTTTATGTACATATGCATATGCATACGCACAGAGAGAGAGAGAGAGAGAGAGAGAATAATTGATATTACCCTTAGATGAACTATTGTGGCTGGGTTCACCCCGAATCTTAAACCTGCATTAAGAAAACATAGTTGGGTGGTGTTCACTGGACATGCTTGACACGGCAGGTTAAGCAGATGCATTGTATAATTTGTTTAAACCTGGTTTGTGTTAGGATTTTATAACCTGTTGTGTTGTGGTATACTGTATAGGTGCTTAGTCTGTGTGACTGTTTCAGTGTCTTTTGCAAATGCAGTCAGTGGGTTAATTCAATACCTGTTATATTCATACTGTATAACATGCTGTTCCCAGGAGGGAAAAATGCCATGTGTAGCAGCACAACATAAGACAGTCAGCTAAAGACAATCTGTCCATGTCAAAAATTCTTGTAAGGAACCCAAACCCATTTATTATAGCTGATCATGATTCCCGCATCCTTTAAAGGGAAACCTCATCTATTTTGGTAAATCAAAGAGTTATTTCTCTTAAACAGTTGTGGTCAAATTGGAGAAAAAGCCTAGGTGACACAGGAGACTGCTTTAATATGTCTCTGGGGAGAAAGTTTGGCTTGCAATACTGTATGGCTGTTTCTCATTTCAGGCCAGTGGCTGCCTGGTTGGTTGGTAACAGTTAAATCAATTTCCTAGGAATCTCCTGAAAAATACACACTACATATAGGAGCAACAGTTATATTGACACGACATGGCGGTCCAGGTCAGATAAACATAGAGTGGGTGCATTTCACCCCACGGTCGTGTGATCAAAATTCAGAGGCTTGGCAACTGACTCATATTCCTAATGGTTGCAGTGTCCAGGTGTGTGTGTGTGTGTGTGTGTGTGTGTGTGTGTGTGTGTGTGTGTGTGATCCCCTTTTGCAACCTTCTGACAAGCAAAGTCAATGAGGAAGCCAGATTCACTTAACCAATCAGGTTGCTAATTTAACAACTGCAGGGCTACACTTAACAATAGAAATTTTGGACTCAACAGCAATAGCACTTAGACTTATATACCGCTTCATAGTGCTTTTACCACCCTCTCTAAGCAGCTTACTACTGCCTCTTATTGGTATCGAGAGCTTCTGCACTGAAGACAAATTCTTGTGTGTGTGATTTATTTATTTTATTTATTTCATTGGACTTCTATACCGCCCCCTCTCTCCCGCCCCCTCTCCCCGAGGGGACTCGGGGCGGTGTACAGCTGGGTGTCATCAGCGTACAGATGGTAATCTACCCCAAAACCATGGATGATTTCACCCAGCGGCTTCATATATGCATTGAAAGGAGAGGCGAGAGGACCGACCCTTGAGGAACCCCACAAGTGAGAGGCCTCGATGTCGACCTCTGCCCCTCCGTCAATACAAATTGCAATCGACCGGAGAGGTAGGAGGAGAACCACCGCAAAACGGTGCCCGTCACCCCCAACCCCTCCAGTCGATGCAATAGGATACCATGGTCGATGTGATCATGCTTGGTCAAAGAAAAACATTAGTTTCTGTAGCATTGAAGTCTCATAGGTTGCACACAGTAAGGTAAAGGTAAAGGTTCCCCTTTCACATATGTGCTAGTCGTTCCCGACTCTAGGGGGTGGTGCTCATCTCCTTTTCAAAGCATCAGCACTGTCCAAAGATGTCTCCATGATCATGTGGCCGGCATGACTAAATGCTGAAGGCGCACAAAACGCTGTTACCTTCCCACCAAAGATGGTCCCTATTTTTCTACTTGTTTTTTACATACTTTCAAACTGGTAGGTTGGCAGAAGCTGGGACAAGTAACTGGAGCTCACTCTGTTATGCGGCACTAGGGATTCGAACCGCCGACCTTTCTGATCAACAGTCTCAGTATCTTAGCCACTGAGCTCCTGCGTTTCTTTTAGATAGAGACACCCCATACAGTATCTACATATAAAAAGGAGTGGGGCTTTGATGAGGTCCTGCCAGTGACCGTCTTGCATTTTTTGATAATTCCCATCTCCTCCGTTGCACATTACTGGATTTTCAACCTGGATTCATTCTCAGGTATTTTGCTGGTGTTCCTAGAGAATCTTACATCAAACAGGCCTTGCTAAAGATGTTTCTAAGTTCAATCTAGTGTGACCTCCCTGAGGAGGTAAAGTGTCTCTCTTATCTCTGCTTTTCATGCAAGCCACCTTTCAGCTCTTGGCAGCTTGAACTTAAAAGGGTCTTTAACTAGAAGAGCTGGCAGTGAGGTTACCTGGGACCCCCCCTCCTGCCGTGGTCTTATCTGGGATAAGGCAACTTTGCACTCTATAGACCAGTGTTTCTCAACCTTGGCAATTTGAAGAATTCTGGGAGTTGAAGTCCAGACATCGTCAAGTTGCCAAGGTTGAGAAACACTGCTATAGACTCTGAGCATAAGTATTTATGAGAGAGGGAGGGAAACTGTGATCTTCTTGACAAAAGCATCTACAGGATTATTAATATAATGAAAACATTGTGTCATTGCAACACAAGCACTTCCCGTTTTGTATGGTGACGTGACATAATGCGTCTCCAGAAAAGCCAAGCTTTCATAATTCACCCCTTCTCCACCCTTCCTTCCCCTTCTGCGGATACTGCTGTCTGTCTTTAGATGTTCAGCAGCCTTTGGAAAGCCACAGTTTTTTTCCTTCCCTTCATTGAATTTGGCCTATGGGAAATCTCCTTCCCCTTCTTTATCTGCTCCCTGTAGCAGATCCTTGGCTGGCTCATTGCCCTGTTCTTCAAAACTGATATGATGTACAACTAGAGGTTACCACTACAATCTCCTCTTGAGTTCCCAAGAGGCAGCCCACTAACATAAATCATGCTTTCATGGTCCGGCTGGGATTTCAGAATTGCTTGAGAACATCGTTGAGATAGAGCATTTGGCATGGGGTCCTTGATGCTCTCTGAACTTGGTTGTTTTCATGCAGATATTTCATTACTCAACTAGGTAGCATCTTGTTAGAGTGGTTTGCTTTGTGTTTATACAGAAATGGCTTGCTCTGTCAGTATTGGTGGGAGTAATTGTTTTCCTCTTGGTAGTTCCCTAAATGGGCTGTTGTTTATTGTTTGATAGTTTAAGCTGGCAATTCCTTGTATTGTTTACTGCTTGATTGTTGGTCTGGTATTAATCATGATGTTAATCTCTGCTTATCTGGTTGTTGATTGCTGGTGAGGTGTTTTGGTCATTTTTGTGTCCTTTTTAGTTGTTTGATTGTCTCTTTTAAATGGTATGTAAATATTGTTTATATCTATGTGTCTGTTGATGGGTGATTTGTCAGAATACCAGACTTTCAGGAATTCCCTAGCAGTTTTGGACTTAGTTTGCTCACTATTTTCCAGTTAAAAGGATGATTAAATTTAGTGGTGGGATTCAGCCAGCTTGCAACTATCGGGAGAACCGGTTGTTAACTTTCTAAACAGTTTGGAGAACCGGTTGTTGGAAGAAATCTCATTTTGTCTTTTTCCACTTTACGGGGGCTAATCCTGTAAAAGAAGGCAGGAAGGAAACATTCTGGTGTTTATTGCTAGTCTAATCTTTATTGCCCTGCTTACAGAAAGTGCCTCTCTGGTTAACCCTTATTACATTGCAACAGCTAAGGCAAAGTGCCCATTGACCTGAGTGACGTTGAGTTGGCTAATGCCCACCCAGTCACATGACCCCTGAGCCACGCCTACCCAGCTGGTCATTAGGGCTGAGAACCAGTTGTTAAATTATTCGAATCCTACCAAGTCTGCTCGTGTGTTGTGCAATGAAAAAGTTTTCAGCATGTCTTCCCACTGCATGGATGCACTCTGCTAGTCTGTCCTACATAGTGACCGTTACAAAATGTTTGGAATGTATGGTGTCAAACTACCCTTTTCCTTCCAAGTCCCCTGAAAGTAACCCCCTTTTTTCTCATTGGAAGAGAAAGATTGATTTGTAATTACCTTTTGTCTGCATCAAGGGGGCTCAGTGGCTAAGACTCTGAGCTTGTCAATCAGAGTAGTCGGCAGTTCGGTAGTTACTTGTCCCAGCTTCTGTCAACCTAGAAGTTCGAAAGCACGTAAAAATGCAAGTCAAAATATAGGAACCACCTTTGGTGGGAAGGTAACAGCGTTCTGTGAGCCTTCGGCATTTAGCCATGCCGGCCACATGACCATAGAGACATCTTCAGACAGCACTGGCTCTTCGGCTTTGAAACGGAGATGAGTACTGCCCCATAGAGTCAGAGCAACTAGCACATATATGCGAGGGGGACTTTTATCTCTACCTTTGTCTGCATCAGTTCATTCACTCTCCAGCAATGAAATATATCCCCCTCCCTCTTTCTTTTGGAGAGGGGAGGGCGCCATGTTTCCTTTGGATGGAGGATTTTGAGCATCAATTCTGCTCCATCTGCAGCCAGTTGCGTGAACCCCATTAGTGTATCTTCTCTTAAAAGATCTGTTCTGCCTCCCTGGATTACGGTTCTGACATCTGAAATGGGGTTAAACAAATGGTGAAGAGAAAGCCGCCGTCTTTTTCTCTGCATCGTCGGTGAGATATGAAGAGATGAATTGTTGGGGGGATCCTTTGGCCGTTCGGGTGTTTACATGGTCGGATATGATTCCATTGACTGTAATTGCCTCGTCAAAGCAGCATGAAATTGAAAGGATGGAGAAGCTGTTAGGAGCCGTGTGTTCCCCCTTCCAGTCACACAACCTGTGTTTGTGTGTATTGTGTGCCATGGAAACTTCAAAATCCCTTTGGACAAAAAGTCATTTGCTTTTCTGATCAGTTCTCTGCTCGAGGTGGGTCCCCTGTGATCTGAAAACATGCACCTTATGGCAGTGGAGCTAGATCTGGAGAGACGTGTTAACAGGGATGAGGTGGGTGGTGAACAAGCGTGGGATACAGATTTTCTTCAGCCTGAATTTGCCAACACCAAATAATTACCTCTCACCTTTTCTAAAGCAGCTGGAAGAAAATTTTTCAATCACCAAAAGTTTTCTTGCCTGTAGCAGAGAGTGTTGGGGAATAGACCTTACAATGGATCACTATATAAAAACAGCAACAGCATATTGCACCATGGTTGAAAGATTTGTTGATGAATCAGAAAGATTCTTGTTTTGATCTCATTTCCACCATAAAAAGCCTCTCTTCCGGGTTTCCCCATGTGGAATAGAGGGAATCAATAATTTTCCGCCTTGTTAATGCAATTGTAATGATGTAAATAAAATGCTGTAAGGCCTTGAAAATGTTATAAAAATCCTAAACATAATTTTGCAAGCACACAATGTTCACAACCTCATGAATTACCTTTTCTGGATGTGCATAATATTCTGGACCGTAAATAATGCCATCAGCTACGTTCTCATGATGTGCCAAGTCGCACGACAGAAGCCAAGTTGAAAACTATTTGGTGTGATGCAGCTTGTTGTGCTGTGTGGTGTGAATCCAGAAGAAGTTATGTTGCCATTTATTAACCTCTCCAGCAAAAGACCTTGAGAAGAATCTGTCCTCATGTCTCTATTCAGCTGTGAATCAAAACTATGTGAATCAGGCATGAGCTGTAAATGCTAAAGTGTGTATCTTCCATTTTATGGGAATGTAGAGCAGGATGATGGAAATTGGAATCTGAGAAGTCACATGGGCATTAGACAAATATATGGGAAGGACAGTTGTAAACTACTATTATATACAGGATCTTAAGCAAACCACCATGCAGAGAAGTTACATACCTTGGAAAATGATGTTACATTTGCTGTTTTATTAAATCAAATGAATGCGATGACAGGCTATGTGAATATAGCATTTGGTACAGCACTTGCATTTACAGCACTTGCAATATAGCATTTGGTACAGCACCGGTTCTCCCAACTGCTTAGAAAGTTAACAACCGGTTCTCCCAAAGAGGTGCGAACTGGCTGAATCCCACCACTGCATCCTTATTACTTCACCTGCTGGAAAGATTCAGCTGGAGCTGAAAGTGATAATACTTAGGCCCTCGTTCAGTGATGGCTAACCTTTTTGTTGTCGTGTGCCAAAATGCAATGTTTGTGTGACACTCCCCCTGTGTGCCCCCCCTGCGCATGCGCGCAACCCCTTTGCATCCTAGTTTGGGCCTAGTAGGCCTCCCTGCAGTCTCCTGAGGCCATGGGGGGCACTGCTGAGGCATTGGGGGGGCGCTGCAGCCCCACGCTTCCCCCACACATGTGCGTGTGGCCCCTATGCATGCTCACACATATCCCACATGTGCTCCTCTCCCCCCCCCCATGCATGTTTAGCAGAGACCCAAAAATCAGCTGGCTGGCGGGAGGTGCACACATGGGCAGTGGAGCTGAGCTGGGGTGACGGTTCGAGTGCTCGCAGAGAGCGATCTGCATGCCACTGGTT
>JAPKID020006001.1:0-10854 GCA_026931265.2 Tropidonophis doriae | reverse complement strand
ACCGCCCCGAGTCCCTTCGGGGAGAGGGGGCGGTCTATAAATCCAGTAAAATAAATAAATAAATAAATAAATAAATCCTAGTTTAAAACCTTCTCTGCTGCAATATGCTGGCTTCCAGCTGAGACCTAAGCAGTGTGAAATTAGCAGTCCCTGCTTGCCAATCTCTGCTCCCAATTCCTCGCCTAGGTCTCCCTTTTATTATCCTGAAAACGCAGGACGACTTGAGCCTCACTCCCTTCCAGCCAGACCTCCAGGGGTTCAGTTCCAAGGGGGGGGGGGAGTAAGACCTTGGAAAGATGGTTTTTAATGGCAGACTGGATCCCATGCCTTGAAGATGTTGGGCGAAGAAGGGGGAAAAAGGGGAGAGATGCTGAGAGTCTCTGAGTTTTATACCTTCCCTGGACATTTGAATTTGAGCTTGTGTTCTGATTGGTTGTCAGGCTCTCATGGGGCCGTGCAGGGGCAAGTCTGTAGGCTGTCCTGTGTCCCAGGCTTGGTTGAGCCTTGCTGGGTGATGATGTAATGAAGGACAATGAAATGGCTCTGCCTGAAGGAGGAGGATCTTTGTTATGTAGAATAGACCGGCCCAGGCCTTAAAGTTCCATGGACAAAGGTGGGGATGTATTCTTCCCTTTTAATATTTCCTAAAATATCTCATTTTTCTACAAGAGAGGTAGGTGCAGTGTCGGGCCTGCAACCACGGACCTCCGCCTATTCCGCCGAAGCTTGAAGACACACCTGTTCACCCGGGCCGGCTTGGCCTGACGATTGACGATTGGCTACCCATTTTAGTGTAGATTGGCTACCCATTTTAGTGTAGATTAGGTCTACAAATTTTTTTAGAGTGGGGTTTATTCTTGTTAATTTTAAACTCTGGGTTTTAGCACGGGATTGAATTATTTAATATATTTTTAGATTAATTTATTGTATTTTGTATCTGTTCTTAGATTGCCTGTGCACCGCCCCGAGTCCCTTCGGGGAGAGGGGGCGGTCTATAAGTATGATTAAACTAAACTAAACTAAACAATTCAAAAGCATCGCTTTTACATTTTGTTTGACTTGTAACCAAAAATGTAGTTGCTGCAGTATCATCTGAATAACCTACTGCTTATTCCCTGCTCAATAAAAATGAGGATTTCTTACATATGTTCCGTGTATTAGTTGGAATGATAACTGGGCTGTTTCTGATTATAAAGATGTAACATATATTTATACATGTGAATAATTAAAATTAAAATAATTATGGAAGTTTTTTTTAAAAAAAATTCTAAACATTCCAGGCTTCTTTTATAGGGCTTTTTTGGCTGTAGTATTTGTACAAGTGGCTCATATGTAAGCATATTCTTTCTCAGATTCCATTGCTGGGGTTAGCTGGATGGACAGGAAGATCTGTTTTTATTTAAGGTTCTCATTCTACAGGAAATGAGTCTTAGCATGACAAGTCAGCATCAAATTCCATCCAGCTTTTTTTTCCTAGGATACATATAAGACGCCTGTCTTCGGCAATATAGATATAAACAGAATTAAGAGAAATTTGACTATGCGATCACTATCCCTTTTCAGCAAATAAATGAAATTATTAAGATTAAGAGCACTAGAACCTGTGCTACTATGTAACCTGCTCTACTATATTGCCAAACATATAGCAAATACATTTTTTAAAAAAAGTATCCATTGTCTATTTGTTCGCTGGTGTTACCATCTACATCAGTGGTAGTCAACCTGGTCCCTACCGCCCACTAGTGGGCGTTCCAGCTTTCATGATGGGCAGTAGGGGTTTTGTCTGATACTGAAGCAGTTTCCTTTTTTTAATTTAATTGACTTCCCTACTTTGTAAATCACCATTACTGTGGAACCAGTGGGCGGTTAGAAAATTTTACTACTAACAGATACAAAAGTGGGCAGGAGGTATAAAAAAGGTTGACTACCCCTGATCTACATCTTCACAATTATAGGAGAAAGGACAAACTGTTATTCAGAGTTCCATAGGACTCTAGTGTATCCACACAACAATCCATCAAAGATAGGCTCCATCAATTTCATAAGGGTCACGTAAATGTTCAATATATTATAAAGCATTGAATTGAATGCTGTGAATAAAGCTTCAATTTTACCTTTTACAATCACTCAGTTACTAGAGCAGCTACTTTAATAAGATACTGAAAATTCATGAATATTATAGTACACCACCTGAATGATTTTTATAGTTGAAAATCTGAAGTTGTTTTAGAAATTGCCAATGGTTGATTCCAAATCATACATTCTGTGTCATTTTTTGACAATATCATTCTGATACTAGGGTACAAGCAAATCTTTTAAAGTCATATTTGAAAAATAATTAGGATACACTTAAAATGATTAGCATAAAATAAAAGGGAGGGAGGGAGGGAGGAGTCTCAGAATCAGTTTTTGTGTATTTGAAGAGTCAATAATTACTTATGCTAATAAATGAATTTAAGGCTTTTATGGAAGACACAGGGATTATTTCTTGTAATCCACCCAGTAAACAAAATAGTCTTCATGATTTACTATTATTTAAAGGATGAAAAAAACATAAAAACAGTAATAAATAGATAAATAAAAACAATAAACTGCAATTTATACAAGAAGGCACAATTTTAGCATAGGAAACACAATGGCCATTATTCTAGTTAGATCATAAAATCTAAAATCATATTGATTATAAATCTGTACAAATGCCTGAGAAGAGAAGTTATTTTGCCTGGTACCTAAAAGACATTATGCCAAGTATACCATCTTGATGAAGGCATTGTATTGGTCAAGTTCCATAAATTGTATCCACCCTCCATATGTCACTTGGCAAGGATAAAGAAGGAATATCTTTCTTGACTAAGTGTTTATGTGCCATGGTGAATGTTCATACAACATACCAAAAATCTCAGATCATTAACCCAGTGTTTAAGCTTGAGAACCCTACCCTAACTTTACCGTATTTTTCGGAGTACAAGATGCACCTTTTCCCTCCTAAAAGAGGTTGAAAATTTAGGTGTGTCTTATACACCAAATACAGCCCCGCCCTCCTACCCACCAGCCCCCGCCTTTGTCCTCTGCCTCCTAGCAATTTACCTCTTCGCAGCAAAAGGAGAAAATGGGGCTTGCTGAGGCTGCAATAGGCTATGGCAATCCCTGCAGCCTTAAACAGCTGATGATCGGGAAGCCAGATTGAAAGTGAAACTTGCTGTTTGGTCCTCAGAGGTAAATTGCTGGGAGGCAGAGGCAGATTTTTTTTCCTTGTGCTTATCAGGCTGTTTGCTGCAAGGAGGTAAGTCAATAACTATAAATGCCTATAGAATGTTCAAATTATTAAACTTATTTTTTAAAGACTGCAAGAAACTTTTAAAATAAATGCTTGATCTGGAGAGGCCCAATGCTACTGTATTTTCTTTTAAACAGCAGAGAATAATGTATACTTCCAGAAAGCCACATCAATTTTAACAGCTTCTGTACAAGTATAGTCTGAAATATAACACACAAACAGTGTATATCTTCTGTACTGTTTGCCGTTTGTTGCAAGGAGAAAAATTGCTGGGAGGCTGTGCTCCAATCTCCATTGTGCATTCCTTCCTCCTGTTTGTGATACCTGTTTAGTTTAATTTTATTTCATTTATCTAAGGTGTGTTTTCTTTCTTTCTTTCTTTTTTTCTTTCTTTCAGGTATCAAATTCATACTGGTCTTCAGCATTCCGTCATACGGCCGACCCAGCCCAACTGCCTGCCTCTAGACAATGTGACACTACCTCAGAAACTGAAAGAAGTGGGTTATTCCACCCACATGATTGGCAAATGGCACTTGGGCTTTTATCGCAAAGAATGCATGCCAACTCAACGGGGGTTTGATACCTTTTTTGGCTCTCTTTTGGGTAGTGGTGATTATTACACCCATTACAAATGTGACAGCCCTCGAATGTGTGGCTATGACTTATATGAAAATGACAATGCTGCTTGGGATCACGACAATGGAATGTATTCTACACAGATGTACACTCAAAGAGTGGAACAAATCTTAGCCTCCCATAATCCCAGGGAGCCTATATTCTTATACCTTGCATACCAAGCTGTTCACTCACCACTTCAGGCCCCGGGCAAATATTATGAACGTTATCGATCAATTAATAATATCAATCGGCGCAGATACGCTGCCATGCTGGCATGCTTGGATGAAGCTATCAACAATGTGACCCGTGCATTAAAGCAATTTGGTTATTATAACAATAGTGTTATAATTTACTCTTCGGACAATGGAGGCCAGCCAACAGCTGGTGGAAATAACTGGCCCCTCAGAGGAAGCAAGGGGACTTACTGGGAGGGAGGGATTCGAGCAGTTGGCTTTGTTCATAGCCCTTTACTTAAAATCAAGGGAAGTGTATGTAAAGAGCTTATACATATAACTGACTGGTTTCCAACACTGATTACCTTAGCAGAAGGACAGATCGATGAAGATATACAACTGGATGGCTATGATGTATGGGAGACCATCAGTGAAGGCAGGCGGTCTCCAAGAATAGATATTTTACACAATATTGATCCCATATATACAAAAGCCAGAAATGGTTCTTGGGCAGCTGGTTTTGGAATATGGAACACTGCAATTCAGTCAGCTATCCGGGTAAACCACTGGAAACTACTCACAGGGAATCCGGGGTATGGTGACTGGGTCCCTCCTCAGTCTTTTAGTAATGTTGGCCCCAATCGCTGGCACAATGAACGGGTTGCATGGACAGCTGGCAAAACTGTGTGGTTGTTCAACATCACGGCTGATCCTTATGAACGCCAGGACCTCTCTAGTAAGTATCCGGGTATAGTCAAGCAGCTGTTGCGAAGGCTTTCCCAGTTTAATAAGACAGCTGTGCCTGTTCGCTACCCACCTAGGGACCCTAGGAGCAACCCAAATTTTAATGGAGGCGTGTGGGGCCCATGGTTTAAGGAGGGTAAAAACAATAGGATGTTAAATAAAAACAAACTGGGTAAAAAGCAAAAGAAAACCAAGAAGAAATCTAATGGGCAGAAAGGACATTCCTTGAATTGCCTTTTAAATCAATGATTTTCAGCTGGAGTTTTATGCTGAGATTCTAACCCTTCATCAAAAGGACGATAGGCTGACTACCAAGAAAAGGTGTGTAGCCTCAGAATGTCATTGCTGAAGTTTAAGTGAGATGTTCAACATTTGTAATTGAAATATCAACACCAAGAATAGCAATGGCACTTAGACTTATATGCCTCTTCACAGTGCTTTACAGCCCTCTCTAAGCGGTTTACAGAGTCAGCATATAGCCCCCACCAATCTGGCTCCTCATTTTACCCACCTTGGAATGATGGAAGGCTGAGTCAACCTTGAGAATGGTGAGATTCGATCTACCAAATTGCAGGCAGCTGGTGATCAGCAGAAGTAGCATGCAGTGCTGCACTCTAACCACTGCGCCACCCCGGCCATTGTCATTTCTGCATTCTTGAGGTTTTTATTTGGGATTGAACTGGAACAGGATAATTCATATATAAGATGTGGTTAACATCAATGCCTATGCAGAGAATGATAAAGTATTATGATGAAGTGAGATGTTTTACACTCATGACTAAGTAGATCCCAGTTTCTAGGACACTTGATTATATGGTTCTGAGCTCTGAATCATCTGTACATTTAATTAGACATGTAAACTCCCCACTGGATTAAAGAAAACCGACCAAAGAAAAACACAAAATGTTTAAAGAGTTTGGGTTTATCTCCTAATTTTGATTGGATGAAGCAGATTCAGACAATGCTACCAAAGTAGCTTAAATAAGTTGTGAAAAAGGCTGTTTTAGATTTTGCCTGGCTTGAAACTGGAAAGATTTTTTCCCCCTTTCTAGAATGTGCCAGGCTATAATTTTTTCTAATAAAAATAAAATATAAACAAATGGTAAATTACAAAATGGTAAATTACAAAATGAATGGTAATAATTACAAAAAGATTAAATTAAAATCCTGGATTAGATGATGTGTGCATTAATACTGAACATGTCATGTTTTCATTGAAATGTATGATTCAATATTTAAATACAAGATTCTACTTGAAATGGCAAGCATCAAAATGGCAGCATTTTGTTCATCTATAAAATCAGATGAAAATCTGTGGATTTAAGGTTTCACACAAATAAAACCTTGAAATATTTATATATACCTCTTTAACCCTAAAAATAAAATGATAGCACAATACTCTCTCCACTGTCTATCAAAGAACGTACAGATAACTATTTATATATTTATTATTGATTTATTAATAATTTTTATTTCTACAGTTGTGAATATTCAAAATAGTTAAACTGTATTTATTTTACATTTTTTTAAAAAAATCCTACTTTTATTATTTTTATAAATAATTCAAGGTTGCAAACATAACTAATAGTCCTTCCTTCCTCTCATTTTCCACGCAACAATAATTCCATTGTTGAATTGGGCTAGGAGAAAGTCACCCAGCTGGCTTTCTTGACTAAGACAAAACTAAAACTCACAGTCTCCTGGTTTTCTAGCCTGATACCTAACCATTAGATCAAATCAGCCTAGATTTAATAAAAATAAATTAACATTTGAGGCAACATTGCTAGTCCAACATTGTTTTAAAAATAGAAATATATCATAATTGTATATATAATGCATGACAATGTAATATTTACAACAGAGATGGTATTCAGCAGGTTCTGACCAGTTCTGGAGAACCGGTAGCGGAAAATTTGAATAGTTTGGAGAACAGGTAAATAATACCTCTGACTGGCTCTGCCCCCATCTATTCTCTGCCTCCTGAGTCTCAGCTGATTGGGAGGAAATGGGGATTTTGCAGTAACCTTCCCCTGGAGTGGAGAAGGAATGGAGATTTTACATTTGCAGTATCCTTCCTCCGCCACACCCACCAAGCTATGCCCACAGAACCAGTAGTAGAAAAATTTGAATCCCACCACTGATTTACAATGACATAAAATAGTTTGGATATATATGCATCCTAGAATTCAAGCAGTGAACTTTCATTTTAGAGATAGGACAAGATGTAGGAAATACAGGCAACAGCAGAGAAAAGATTTTATATTGACTTGACTATAAACCAATAAGCATTTTAATCAGGGGAAAGGAGAAAAAGTAAGAACCTGGATACAAAATTGGATTGGATTGGATTATACTACAAAATAGATTGGTCTGATAAATGGTATGATCTCATAAATGGAAGATCATGACTGTGAATTTGGGATCGCAAAGGTCATAACAACAGATAAAAGAGAGGAGTAAAATAAATCTGAGTCTCCCTTTAAACAAACCTTCCTAATGGATTCTATCAGAAAAGGGAAACAGACAAGGGCAGCAACGCGATTAAAGTAATTGGCTTGTTACTCATGTCAGTATCAGTTCATCAAACCATTCAGCTTCTCTTTTCAGTGTTGAAAAACGGCAAGGATGTTTGAAGATCTTACAAAGCCAAAATTTTCATTAACACTCTTACACCCTTTAAAATAACTCTGGGCTGATTTTTATTTCAATCATTCTGAAGATTTAAACAACATGCTGTATTTTTCGGCGTATATGACGCACCTTTCCCTCCCCAAAAAGAGAGTGAAAATCTGGGTGCGTCTTATACACTGAGTACAGGATTTTTGGCCTCCCGAAACCCCGTCCACTTAACAAAAACAGATGTGCATAGCCTTTAGGAGGCCTGCAAAGTGCTCCTGGGGGCTGGGGAGGGCAAAAACAAGTGAAAATGGGCCATTTTTTTGCTTGTTTTTGCCCCCCCCCCAGCTCTGAGGATCACTCTACAAGCCTCCTAAAGGCTATGCATGCCCTTTTTATGGCAAAAAAATGGGCCCATTTTTGCGAAAACAGGCCAGTTTTGCTCACTTTTGCCCCCCAGGAGCACTTTGCAGGCCTCTCAAAATCTCTGCCTTGCCTGTTTTTCACAAAAAAATGAGGCCGGCAGAGGGTTTGGGAGGTCTACAGAGTGCAATTTTTTAAAAAAAAAAAATCTTCAAAATCTTGGTGCGTCTTATACTCTGAAAAATGCTGTGCTCTATTTAGAGGAATCATCAGATTTCCTAAATACATTATAAACTTTGTAGCTTTCTACCATTGTCCAAATCCAACATATGGAGCGTGCCCGAACCCGACATTCCTAATTTACTGTTTCCCAGCAGTTTCAATAAATCTCATAGATTCAACATAAGCAAAGAATTTTGTACTAGTTTTATAATCACCATATGAATTCATTCGGCAGAGTTTAGCCACAAATACATCTTACTAACATATAAGGGAATTGGTTGTAAGTGAGGGCAGTGGCTAAAAACTACACTCTTGTGAAACAATATGCAATCCAGGCCCAACCTTGCTTAGAATAGGTGACATGAATGCAAATTATTCTGCAACTGCCAATCAAACAGCAGTTGTTAGTCCTAACTATTTAATGGAGGGCCATTGGTTTTGTAAACTGAAATTTAATTTGGATTCTTTCCAGGCTGATTTCAGGATTTGATACAGTACTGATTTTGCCTGTGGGGTGTTTGTGCAAACTTTCTTGGTTCTTTTTAACGCCTTACTGGTTTTCAATAACTTGGGCTTGATTTGGAAGGTTGATAATGAGAGATTATGTTTCAGTGGTTCTCCTTTTCCAGGTTCAATTCTGTTTGGTGCTGGGAAGGAAATAGGAAACCTGAAATCTTGGCTTTATGGGATATTTCACAGTTTCACTTACCCCACTTTTTGTTAACATGTACAAATAGCTGCTATGCAGCATAGTAGATTGGCATGAGATCAGGTAACAATATACTAGTGATACAAGCCTGTATATGTCTAATTCTGCAAAACCTATTCTGGATCCGTGACTGGATGCAGATGGGGGTCTAGAATTGGAGGAAATGGCTTAGATGTAACCCTGACAAAACTAGATGACTCTGGATTTGGGGATTCTTCATTTTTAAGGTCTATCCAGCCTACTGGTGCGCAATTTGGGTGTCCTAGACCAGGGGTGTCAAACTCACGTCATCGTCACGTGACATATTGGGACTTTTCACTCCTTCACTAAGCTGGCGGTAGGCGTGGTCAGCACATGACGTATGTGGCCCACAGGCCATTGGTTTGACACCCCTGTCCTAGACTCCCATTGGAGCAAATGACACAGCGGCTCGGAAAACCTTTCCACAGATTCATCTTGTGTACTAATTGCTCTTCTTTTCGTGTATCAGAACATCCTATTTCAACCCAGTGTACATGAGGCTGCCTTTCCTGGTACGGGATGCAGCAGTAGAAGCATTTATTCGTATATTTCAGTATAATTTCACAGCAAGCCTTGCCATTTAGATTTTCCTTGCCATTCAAAGTGCTGGGTGTTATCTATCCAGCCCTTCAGGGATAAGGGGCTGTATATTATAGGATAGCCTTTCTCCAATTGTTTCTACCTCTCCTATAAGAATTGGCAGGGTCAACATGCTTCCAACTCCCATCAAGACAACATCATCCTAATGAACCTTGAATATGTACCTTCTCTATTACTTTATCCCTGGACCAGCATTATCCCACTGTCCATACAGTTCTAATCCTGTAAGAGTGTTGTTTTCTTTCAAAATTGTAACATGTTTTTGATCTTCCTTGCATACTACCTTAAAGGATTTGCAATAATGTAGCCAAACAAACCAAAGGAGAAAAAATCAACAAGACTCCCAAATCTTGAAGGTAGTCTTGTTTTTATCATTGCTGCCATCAGCCTATTGTAGAACCAAAGCACCTCTTGGGAGCTAAGTTCCATCCCATCAGTCTTTAAAATCCTTATGGAGCAGGGGTGGGTTCTGGTAGGCACCACTCCTGGTTTGCTCATGGGCGCACTGCATGTGCATGCACAGCACAACAAAAATTGTTCTGCAAATGCACAAAAGTGAAAAACAAAATGGTGGCACCTGTGGTGATGACTGAGGAAGCGGTTCGTGGGCATGGCAGGCTTGGGTCGCTGTTAGTTCCAGCAATCCAGGCTATCAAACCACTACCAGTTTGGCCAAACCGGTAGGGACCCACCACTGCTATGGAGCTGATTCTCAAGTATTTTCTGATGTGAAAGGAGCTCGCCTGAATGAAGAGTTGTATATGTTGCAAAAACAATAAAAGGGTGGGGGGGGGGAGAAGAAGCAGACTGCTTCTTGCAGTACAAGCGTGACATAATTAATTGTGTGTCATAACTCCAAATATTTTGGCTTGTACTCAACGGCTGGTTAGTTTGTTGCTCCATTGCTATTCCTAAGAGTGCTGCTTCCCGTAGCTGTAAATCAGAAAGACCTGTGAAAAAACGTACTCAGGTGCATCTCTTCATTATATGCTTGTCTCCCTTGTTAGGTAATGATTTGACTCTGTAACCAATTACTTTATTTTCTTGGGAAAAGGAAGAAAAAACTTTGTGAATATATTGTATATAACTATTAAAATAGTTTATTTTTATGAAAATTAATACTCTGTTATGTCATTGATTTTCCAAGTTTAAAAACTGAGATGGCTCTATAAAATAAAAGAACAAGCCCAGAAAAGCAGAAAATCCACATGGCTTCAATCATCTTCTTGTAGCTGCTCCAGAACATGGCCTGGAGAGAGATGTAAATGCCCTTAGCCACGGAAAAATAACCTACCCACCATGACTTGTCTTTTGGGAGGAGAAATGTTAACAACTGTAGGAAATGTGCAGTTACGTGTACTGGTGGTAGTAGTAACTACCTGGTATGCATTTTATACATTTTGCACAAAAGTTGCATGCATTAATTTCAGAGGTCCACACATACGTTTCTCTCTCTCTCCTTCTCCTTTTCTCTCCCTCTCCCCCTCCCTTCCCTCCGTCTCCTTTCTCCT
>JAPKID020006000.1:0-10854 GCA_026931265.2 Tropidonophis doriae | reverse complement strand
ACATATTATTTTGGGGAATCTATAGGGGATTGTTTAATTGTAGGATTGAAGGGGGGAAATTTGATGGGGGGGATCTGAGTGGAGGGGTTAAAGTTAAGAAGGATTGGGGGTTATGTTATTTTATATACTATGATGGGTAATATAGGGGATAGTATATTTGTTGGATGGAGTGTATTAAAAACCTTGATCTGGGGAGCGGGGGGAGGGGAAAAAATTGTATGAATAACTGATATTTGTATTATGTTTGATGGAACAATAAAACTCTTTTTACAAAAAACAAAAAACAAAAAAAAAACAGATCATGCCAGATCAACAGACCAACTTTATTACTTTCTATGATAAAGCGATTAAATTAGTGTATCAGAGAGATACTGTGGATATAGTGTACTTGGACTTCAATAAGGTATTTGAAGCAGTGGACCACTCCATGTACATCTACATGGAGGGAAGCATGCAGTGGGGTACATCAAAGTTTTGGGCCTGTTGCTCTTCAAAATCCTCATAAATGATCTAGATGAGTGGATAGAAGGGGAAACTCATCAAATTTGCAGACAACAACAATCAATGGGAAAAGTTAACATTTTGGAAGATAAGCTCAAGATTCAGGATCCTGACAGTCTTGACCATTGGGACCTACCCAACAAGACTAGTTCAGTGGTGAGAAAAGTAAGATCCTTGCCCTAAGGTAGGAAAAACCATTTGCATAGGTATAGAATAGGAAGTACCTGGCTCAAAAGTAGTATCTATGAGAGGGATTTAGGTGTCCTGGTGTATCATCGGTTAAGTATGAATCAGTAGTGCCAAACCCCCAATGCATCTAGGTTGCATCAACAGAAGGATAGCATCAAGATCACATGAAGTGATAGTACTGCTTTATACTGTACTGGTGAGGCCACACTTTGAAAATTGCAACCAGTTCTGAAAACCACAATTCAAAAAAGAGTGCAGAGAAGAGCAATAAAGATGATAAGGGGCCTGAAGGCTAAAGTATACAATGGATGACTAAGGAGATTAGTTATATTTACCTTAATAAAGATAGCAGTCTTTCAATATCTGAAGGACTGTCATGGAGAAGAGGTTGTCAATTTATTCCTCGTAGCAACTGAGGGAAGGACAGGAAGCAATAGGTGGAAGTTCAGGGAGAGTCAGCTGGAAATGAGAAGGAATTTCCAAGAAGTGAGAGTGATAAAGCAATGGAAGAACTTGCCTCCCATGGTTGTGGATATTCCATCACTGGAGGTTTTCAAGAAAACTTTGGACAGCAATTTGTCCAGGATGGTATAAGAACTGCCTTGAGCAAGGGGTTGGACTAGAAGATCTCCAAGGTCCCTTCCAGCCCTATGATTCTATAATTCTATGGAACCATTGGTCAAGCTTGATTAAACTCTGATTAAAATCCTTTTAAAAAATATTAGCATTTTTTTCAAGTTCTAATATATGAAATACTTATATGGCTTTCACATAATGTTTTATAAGCTTCAATCCAATATGATGTAGGTTTGTGCTAAAAGGGAACTTAATATTTATAATCCTTCCAATGTTTAAGAGCCAGCAACTTTTTAGCATGAGAATAAAGGAGGGGGAAAAATGACTGTTAGTTCTCAGTATCATTGAATGTGCTCATTCCAAATAGCTCAGCCGATGTAGTTCTGTCTCATATTTTAAATCTGCCTCCAAAATAGTTCAGTGTATAACCTAGATAACAACACTAGCAAAGGAAGAAAAAGGGTGACTTGTACATAAGAGCTAATGGGCTCCTAAGTAGTTTTCCTAGGAGATCAAATTATCAAGTAGTTCCTTCTTTTACCCTAGACTCAGTTCAAGAGGTTTTGTGCAATTAAGTTTGATGCACTGGGGGTCCTATCTGTTCTCCCTTTCTTCAAAAACCAATAAACCTTTCTTATTGCCTTCCCTGGTTTTTATTCATTTTATCTCCCTAAGCTTCAAAACCAGTTGGTAATAACATATTTGGAAACTGACAATCCTCTGCTTATCGATTCCTAAACTTGAAAACATACTATTCAGCACAAACAAAGCAAGGTCTTAAGCCACAGGTGCGTCTACACTGAAAGTAAATCCCACTAAATTGTGAAGTTTTCCACAAAAAATATTTCCAGGAAAAATACATATACATTTGCAGCAGTATTTAGCCTGTGCTAAAAACAGTAAGCATGTTCTTAGCTTTTCTTCCTAAAGCACCTGGGTTAGACAACAATTTTCAGTACCCCCAGCAAGCTCATCTGTGGTAACTGTACTGCTAAGACTGATGGGAAACTAATCCAACTCTACTGAATGCTCTAAATTGAGGTCTAGTCATGCAACTAAAAATTGAAAAGGATTTGTGGATTCTTTTGTGGATTTGAATGTGGTATAATTAATGTCTTAATTTTCTATATTTTAAAGGGAATTGAAAATGAAGTTTAAGTGCTTACCAGCTAGGACTGCCAACTTTCTTTTAGCTTATGACAAGGTCTTATTTTTCATTCAAGTATGAATATTCTGCTACAGTATTGACATTCTTTAGAATATCAATCAGAAAAATTATAGTTTTTGATTGATATGATTAGCTGCCTAGCTAATGATAGCTAACATTTGCAGAATCAGATGCTGAGGTTTAATTCTGTTTTAGAATTCAGTCATTTTATGCTCAGCTACCACAAACAGACTCAAAACTCTTGCATAAGGTGGTAAGGGCTGGATTGCTCAGTCTTGTTACTAATATTCATTTCTAAATCTCTAAAAGCATCCACTAGACAGATTTACTGTCATTACAGGAACAGTGGACATGTGTTCTATGTGGCTTCACAGTGTCAGGTAGTATTACATCTTACCTATTACACTAAAGCACTAAAAAAGGTTCCCAGGATTAGATTTTCCATATCATATAATTCAGTAGAACTCATTTACTGTGAAATTCACAGGCCAAGATCCTTTAGGAGATCTGTGCCATTTGGAACCAAGTAGAAAATGGAGTTTACATTTTCAAAAGCTAAATAAATTCATGCTCAGTTCTTCCACTTCTCTTTCACAGAATGAAGAGAAACCCTGCTGCGCAATATTTTTCCATGTTTATTTCCATAATTACCATCCTGTTTTCCAAACAATATGGTTATATTATATATACATAATTGTTTTAATGTGTTACATTAGACTAGCAAAATTTTTCTCCCATTAATTCATCCTCATCAAGGTGACACAAGCATTCTTTAAAAAACAGCAACTTTGCTCACGCTATCATTCTAGGACATTTAAAGAAAAAGGAGTGTGTATTAAGCAGCCTTAAGTTTGTGGTTTCTCATACCAACACAATCCAAATAATAAGTCAAGTCATTGTTTCAGGATCCAATCTGGATCTGTTACCGGGACCAAAGGTTTTGTCTTTGACCCAGACAATATTATTCTGGGATATTTGGCTTTATTCATAAGTGATTGTTCTGTACCCCTGGCTGGTCCTATACTTCGTTGCTTTGTCCCCTTCTTCCTTTTTCTTTTCTTTTTAATCTCATGGCTGATTTAAGCTTTTCCTGTAGTTTCAGTGGGAACAAAGAGAATGAAGTATGTATGATTGTTGCCTTGGGGACTGCATTTTGTTTTTAGGGCAGAGCTGAGGTAGGTGGCCTGCTGGCCTTATTCATTGTTTTAAGGCTCATCCACGCTTGCTTTCTATGTCACAGGGACCTGTGGACATACAATGCTTGTAGCTGTCTCAGAACTCTGGTAAATCCCTTGGTTGTAAAGAACACCAAGTGACTATGGATTGCAAACAGCCAGGTAAATCTTGCCTCTGAAAAAAAATCAGCCACTATTAAGAGAGAATAAAAACGGAGCTTTTCTCTGACTGGCCATGGATACTTCAGTCTCCCTCTCTTTGGAGATTCCCATGTTTCCATGCAGTGATATTTGGGTGGTTACTGGAATGACTTGGTTTTTGTCAGGAGGCTATTGCTACCTGCTTCCTCTAATAAGAGAGCAATTAAATGCAAAGCATAAATATATTATTGATTTCTATGGGAATCAGGTGCTTAACTTAGCAAAAAACAGAAACGCTATTTTGCAAATGATGATGAGATTTTGCCTAAGAATGTCAACACAAGTTGTTTTCAATATGCAACACCAGCAACTGAGTTCTTTTATATTCCCTGCTGAAATACTGTGAGTTGCAAATGCATTATGTTTTCTTCCTTAATTGTGATAATTTATTTATTCTTGAGAGCAAAAGGGGACAACTACTCATGGAAAGCAAACCTGATATTTTTAGAGACCACAAAGTAATCTTATACGTTAATCTGCAATACATTGTTTGGCAGTCATTTGTACTTCATTTAGTGGATTTTTTTTTTATAATCCAAACATGCAGAATTAGGATATAAAGCTAGAGTTCTCAACTAAAAGGCAACTAATCTGCAGTTCCACAATCTGTTCTGGAAGACAACATTACAAATAAAATACTCAACATGATATCATCATACAAACATTTTTTTCTCACTATCATTCTTAAAAATATGCATGCCAATTTGGATTATTGGATCTGAAATAGTCCTACTTAAAAGTGAATAAATATGCATCAACAAAAGCACCATACAATGGAAATGCCTGACACTCCTGAAATTTCCAAATAAGCTCAAATCTTTTGAAGACATTAGCTTGTGCATTAAGATTACTAACATCTATACAACTAAATTATGATACTCTATTTATGTGTTCTATTCACTTTTACTTGCCCTCTTTAAAAAAACACCCAAACAAGCCACTGTGTTCCATTGTTGTGTTTCATTGTTACAAGTTGAAACTTAACTTTTCTAAGAATCTAGTAAAATGCAAAAAAAAAAAAATTACAAAATGGAAGTCCACTACTTATAACTTCACAAATTATTAAATTCTAGAGGATTGGGAAAATAATATTAGGAAAAAAGATTGTCCTCCAAAGAATAGAAACAAATAATTTCCTCCAAATTATTCCCACTGAAGGAAAAAATTCCCACTACAGGAAAACCAACCACCAATGTTTGGGTGTCTGTTTAGTTTATTAGGAATGATGCACAAAGATTAGCCAACATGAGCCTTGTAACTTGCAGAATAAGTTTTCACACAGCTGCCAGTGAGTGATTTTCTAAAGTTTTGCAACTCAGCTAAAGCAAGCTTACATAATATCCCAAAATGGAATTGAGAGTGTATTGTTAAGATTTGTTTTTCAATAGCAAACTAGTGCAATTTTAGGCTGTTCACATATCTCATTAAGACAAAAATGAATGCATGTATTAGTGCATGGAAGGCCAAACTGCAGCTAATAAGGTGTCTTGTTGCATCTCCTGGATCATTCTGCTAAAATATGCCACCAAATTAAGATAGTCGTTTCTTTATTTAAATTAAAAAAATGATGTGTAAGATGCATATATTAAATTTCCAGTAGTTTAACAAAATCTAAATTGAAGAAATACATTGAAACTTCCATCTCTTTTTTTCTGTTGTCTTACCTTACTGCCATATCCCCTGCAGTACTTAGTGGTTAAAAAAACAGTTAAGAAAAATAAAGGGTTGGCATTAGCCTCAAAACGATTATTCACCCTTAGTGAACTAAGGGTATTTATTCACCACCAGGTACTAAAGTGCTCAGAAACCTGTTTGTTCTTGCAATGACAACAATGCTGTGAAATGAGGTATGTGTATAATAACAGTGGTTGATCACATCAACCAGTTATCTTGTGTATAATAACTAACAATTCTGACAAAGAAAGAAAGATCTATATAGGTAGCTGAATCTAAGTCTACCTTGAGGATAGAATAGAATAGTATAGAATAGAATCATAACTTTATTGTCACTTTGAATGTACATTAATCAGCATAAATTAAAATGAAAGTTCATTGCATACAGCTCTCAAAGGTTGAGGTGATCAACCAGTGTTTTTTGAAAATCTTCATCTGGGACCAGAGTTATCAAAAGCATGGTGTATGGGTACAGCTGAGGTTTAAACTGAAGTATGGGGAAAACTGTAGGGATAAAATATTTTACAGTTAAAGGAAAATATTTGTAGCTCAGGGTTGAAATGAGGGAGTCCTCGATGGTCTTTGAGCTTGGTTGTTTTCTTGCAGATGTTTGATTAAGCTAGGCAACATTAGCAGTGCTAGTTTGTTATGATTACCTAGCAATGTAATGATGAAATGTCTGTAAGAAAAGAAAACAACCACGTGCAGTGAGCATCAGGGCCCCTGAAAAAATATTCAGCTGAGGATAAACTGGTCTGCCTTAGTGCTGAGTCACATTATCAATCAGCATAGCTAAGCAGCTTGCAGACAAATTTTGCAAATTGTTGCAATTAAAGTGAACAAACAAATGTGATGTTAGCAATTTTGAGCGACCAATCTTGTCGCTCAGAAAATAAAAGCAAATGGGGGAGGGAGGCAAAAACAAAACAAAATCAGAAACATTTCCACAACTTTTCTTGACCCTTCAGAGTAGTCCATATATTCTTAATGTGATGGCAAAGAACAGAAAAATTATAGCCTTAAAACACAAGAAAAGTGTTTTAGTCTCAGGCTGGAGGTTAATGAGTTTATGGGGTCCCTCATGTGTTTGTGGGGCCCCCGGTTTGATATGGTTTATTGTTTTAGGCCAAGCTACCTGTGGGGTTTAACTGTTTTATTGTTTTATATTTGTAAATAGCCTAGTCTATAAGAATGAGTCGCTGTTATAAAGCTCATTATCACAACCCATCATCAATCTGCCATTAGCAAGCATGCCAGGATTGTGAGGATATAAATTTTAAAATGAACAGTTATACACGTTAGATATGTATACATAACATATTCTGTTCATAGGATATATATCCTATGGGGTAGGTTTATTTAATGGTTTATTTAATGTATTTAATGAGGTTTATTTAATGAATTTTTAATAAGGATTAGTTATATGTATTGTATCTGTTTTTAAATTCTCTGTGCGCCGCCCCGAGTCCCTTTGTGGAGATGGGTGCGGGGTAGAAATGTAAATAAATTCAAATTCAAAATTCAAAATATATCACTATATGTTATTACTTGTCATTGAACCAATCTTTTTTGGAGTGTGTGTGTTTAAGCTGCTTTCATCACACCACTAAAACAACCATATTGGATGATTGGCCCATGACCCATTCTCCTTAAAACCAAAACATATACTTAGGAAAAACTTGAAATAAATATGTTATAGATCATTAGGCTCATTAATAGAAACTACTAGCTAGCTTTGCAGGTATATGTAGTAAAATATTACATCATCTTACTCAGACTTAAGGGTCATTTTATCCTATTTTTGTATAAAATCCATGAGACTTGTATTTAAACAAAATACTAATGCATTGTGTAAGCCTATCATTTAAACACAAATTAGCAAAATATATCAACTGCACTGTTTAAAATACTTGTTTCATGTCTATGGAATTAAAAAATCTTACTGTATTCAAATCTTGAGATATATAACGAAGCAAAATAAGAGTACCATATATCTGTATGTCTAAGTGAGTGATCACACTAATAAGGTTGCTCACATTAAGGTTATAAAGTGTTCTTTCACTGGAAGCATACCTTATTTTGTAGCACTTTTCAAGTTGCAGAATCCATTTGGCAATCCTGCTTTTTGAAATAAAATAAATTGAGCTAAGACTATTTCAATTGGTACAATCTTCTGATTCCATTAAATAAAAAGTAAAGAGTATGTACAGGTGTAAACTACAATCTGATGGTTGCAATCAGACTGTAGAAACAGGACCCATGACTCCACCACCATTTAAATTCAAATGTCCCAATTCCAGGCAAAACTGGTTGGCAACCTTTTTGGTAACCTGTTTAGAAAACTTCCTCTTAAGCATGTATGTTTCAATTTGGAGTTTGTATATAAGCATGGGAAGATTATTCATAAAGTAAGATGATTATTTTATAATGTTTTACTTCAGGGGGCAGGATAAATAGCAATAATCACAGAGTTTCCAATACTTCAGTGGCAGCAGGTACAATTGTATAATAATGTGATAAGCCTTTCCTATCGCTCTTTTTTGAGTACTGTAAAACAAAATCTGGATGACTGCAACCATGTTGGAAAGTAGAAAAAAATCAAAACTGCAGGAACAAGAATATTTTAAGGCTATGATTCTGTAAAAATGGTATAGATTATTTTCTAAAAAGAAAAGATTCCAGAAATAATGGGCATTTGAAGCAAATGAAATCTGGCATATTTTCCTCTCTTACTTGGGACACAAAGATAATTAAGAAAATACTATTACTGGCTCAGCTTCTGTGGGTGGAAGTAATTAAGCTTTCATAAATCTACATTAGACAAATGGAAGAATACCATTATAGGTATTCTTAACAGCATCAAACAAAATTCAATAAAATATATCCGCTCATTCACTTCTTATTCAATGGGATAAACTATCAAAAGCTGTCTGTATATAATACAAATATATGTTTGTTTGATGCATGATTGAATGTATTATAAAATTAATAATCTTTGAAAAAGTTGGTGATCTGTGGGACAATTTGTTTTATGATAAAAAAGGATTTGCTTTGACCTTCTCCCCAACTTGGCACCCCTCCTATCGTATTGCAATTACAATGTCAGATATCTGTCAAACACAAGACAGTGTTCATTCTATTTAGGCATTCTGGATTTTACAATTCCATCACATTTTGAATAAACCAGTTCAGATGGAGATGCTATATAACAGCTGTGGTTCAGCAACCAGCAAATCTGAGGAAAGGCCGGACAAATTTCTGTGCTGGCCTCTAAGATAATGTTGGTTCCAACCTGATTAAGAACTGAAATCTCAAACCCATTTTTTTTCCAAACTTCTTTTAACCTTCCATAAAAAATATAAGAATTTTCAAAAGGGAGTCTTGGTGGTACGTTCTGGGCAAGATGAACAAAACGTAAATTGAGTTTTACTGGTTGATCCCTGGGTGATCTGCAGTTTATCAGTAGGAATCTTTTTCTTCTAAATTAAGCTTCAGAAATTAAGAAGACTTGGGGTATAACCACGAGGGGATTTTTGTGGAACTGAGAGTTCAGTCTGGTTGCCAAAAATAAATTCTTAGGCTCAGGATGTGCTGAAAGACACCCTGTTCTTTAACTGGTGTGTATGTCTATGAGGGGGATAGAGACATGGCTGCCTTCAAAATTCTTAACAAATTGGTTGATTTTAAATTCGGATTTTAGCGCAAGGGTTAAGTTTAATTTGTTCTTAATTTTTGTATTTGTATTTTTGTATATTTTTAATATTTCCTTGTGTGCCGCCCCAAGTCTCTTGTGGAGATGGGGTGGGATATAAATGTAATAAACTGTAAACTGTAAACTTTGCACCTGACTCTGATGAGTCTTAGGGCTTTTGGTAAAAATAATAATAATAAAGCAAATTCAAAAAGGCTGCTCTCCTTCGTTCTGAATGGCTAATAAGCCACTTACCTGGCATTGAACATGAAGTCAATACATACCTAACGTTCATCACATTTTTTTCTATAGCAGGAACTGATAGAAAATGTCTGAGAACAATGAAGATTTATTTTTTCCGTCTCTATGTGATTTTCCCAAGATAAGTAGTGTTTGACTGAAGCCTTCTCAGAATAAAATTTGGACTTCTGTATAAAACAACTTTAACAGACTTCTCTGGGGAAGACCAGAATCCTTCCAATGAAAGGGACAACACATTTTTGCCAAGAGGCCATTGATTTGTTCCAAAGAGCCACTATATTCCAGAAAACTTGGCTGACTGATTAGTTTCAGCATTATTTTATCAGTTTTACTGGAGCTCAAGGAGTACCTATGAGGCTCACACAGTGAATTCTTTTTTTTGCTAGTAGCCTGAAGGAAACCCGGTTAAATTTAACCTTAATTCCCAGGAAAGCTAAATTCATCTGTAAATTGTGTTAGTATACAGACCCCCTAGAAGTTACTGATCTGGTTTTAAGAACCACCTGGTTGTTAAACCAAGCTTACCCCTTGCCAAATGAGATGTGTAATGAGTTGGGATCTCCAATGTGGCAAACTGATGCTGGCAGAAGAAGACACAGAGAAGACCGGATGGGACAGAGGTCACACCACGGATGGGGGAAAGATTAATCACTTCATCCTACCCTGAAGGCTCCCTGATTGAGTCTGCTGTGTACCTGCTCTGCTCCTCCAGGCTTCGGTTCTCAACTGTTCGCCACTCCGGCATGGTGCTGGCACACAGCACCACCATGGAGACGATGACGAACAGGATGGAAACGCTGGCCAGGATTTGGGCGGCCACCGACGAGGTGGGTTCCTCGAAAGTTCTCCTCATCCTTTCCAGCCATTTCTTCTCGCCGGCGCCAGGTGGGGCCACAGCATCGCCGCTCCCTTGGCCCTTGGACGGCTCGGGCTGGCCGCTGCTTTTGCTACTGCCGCTCCCGCCTCCGGAAGGCTCCGTCCGGATGTCTTCCGCCGAATAGAAGGTATAAGTATCGGACATGCGGTCGTCCAGCCGGCGCTGGCAGCAATAGTCCAGGTGGGATCCTTCCAGGCCCCAGTAGATCATCTCGTTGTAGAAGGAGAGTTCGCACATGTGGGGCACGAAGCGCAGGTGGCCGTAGCGCACGTAGAGCAGGATGAAGCCGAAGGCTTCGGAGTGCCGGTCGAAGAAGTACTCGTTCCGCTCGCGGTCGTAGTCGTCGCACACCTCGAGCACGTCTTGCTCCGACCGGCAGCCGTGCAGGCGGCTCACCCGCCGGAGGGGGAAGTCCTTCAGCACCTCCCGAGCCAGAGAGTAGCGGGTGCCCCCCACGTTCAACACCACCACCGGCGGGCCACCCCGGCCAAAGGTCATGGCTCGGGGGTGGGGTGGGGGGCAGAATCAGAAGGGGAGCTCG
>JAPKID020005999.1:0-10854 GCA_026931265.2 Tropidonophis doriae | reverse complement strand
AACCGGGAGGACGGAAACCACAGCCACTCAGTCTTGGAATGGTTGAGCTTGAGTTTGTTGCTGCCCATCCAGACCCGCACGGCCTCCAGACAAGGGACATCACTTAGACGGCATCATTGGGGTGGGCAAGTTAGATCACCATCCATAGATCACGCCTCCAAACAGGGAGTGGAGAACAATGAGCCCATATTTCTAGCACCAGAACTTACCTCCCCCTTATTCTCCACCCTATTGTTGATTTTTCATAGCAAAAGTATTCACTTGAAAATAAAAACCTCAGAAAAGGTGAATTAAAACGCCCATTTCATTGGGGTTGGGCTAGCGATGAGTGAACAGGTGTATCAAAGGGATGCCCATTCCATCCTATCACCTTAATTGTAATATATCTATGCCACTATCTGGGGGTTGTGAAGGGGAAAATGTGTCCCTTGATTCCTGAAAGATTTCCTGCCTCTGCTTTGACCAAAGAAATCTATTATAAAGTTTAAGAATATTTGATTGTATTTTTTACAATTCTTGTACAATTGTGAGACTGTAATTTTTCCTGTAACATTTCATGCAGTCTGTTGTGATACTATGTAATTTCAAAATAAGTAAGAAGGTGAAAATATAGTATTCTAGCAAAGTCACAGCATTGTGAAAGTTCAGTTTGTGGGTGGAAATTGTCACAGGCCTTAAACTTCAAAAATACATTTTGGCTGTTGAGCAATTGCTGTTGTAATCTGGCATGTTTAAGGTTTTACAACACTGTGTTAAGAGTCGAAGATGCAGCCACAATGGGAATTTCATCATCTGGAGATAAATGTCTGCCCTGTAAGCATACTTTTGCGTCTACTGTTAAATATTACAATATAATTAAACATTGTTCCTCAAGCCTTAGGTCTTAATAATTTGAGACTGGTAGTTCAGTTGCCTAAGTAATTTAAGATTGCAATCAACAATGACAGCATCTGGGTGCAAATTACAGAACACTCTTAATTGACTAGGCAAAGGATCAAAACCATTAACATTAAAATTACTGCCTGCAATGGAAGGAGTTTTATTATTGAACACTTAGCTGCAGTTTGCCTGCTTTGTAAAGTTTCGCTCTTAACTTTACCTGGAAAATAAAACCTACATGTGGCAGCATCTAGATCACTTCACCTGGACAGGTGAAGGCTTATTAGGTTGGGTTTAGTAAGATTTGCAGCATATTTGATTTGGAAGGGAAAAAAAGAGCTTTTACCTGTGCATGGAGACACACCTGGTGGCAGCTTTTTAAACTGAACACACCTTGCGCCTCAAATTAAGACAAAGAAACTTTGTTGTTTGGTGTTGCATGAATCCCAGAAAAGAACTTCTTTGCATAACCTAATATCTGTGGATTTCTTTCCTGTAATTTCTGCACAGTGCTTGTTCATTGCAAGTTGCTTCATAAGACATTTAATTATTAGAGCTGTGGAATGCTTTGGATTTAATTTAGAAGTTTTTCACATAGCACTGCAGTGCAAATGCAGCTCCAGTTTGTGACTCATTAAAACAGTTGTATCTTTTCTGCAAAAGTTATAGCTGCATAGTTATGATAACATCCATAGTTGTCTTAGTGAAACAAAGTTGGATGATGCATTTGTACTCCTGTGCATTCTGAAGTACCGTATTTTTCGGAGTATAAGACGCACCAAAGTTTTGAAGAGGCAAATTACCAAGAAAAGTAGGTAGGTAGGTAGGTAGGTAGGTAGATAGAGGGAGAGAGAGGGAGAAATATGTAAGGTACAGTAGGTAGATAAATGGATAGTGAGAAATAGAGAGAAATACAGTAGGTAGGTAGGGAGAGAGAGATTGTCTGTGTAGGTAGGTAGGTAGGTAGGTAGGTAGGTAGATAAAAGGGGAGAGAAATACAGTAGGTATGTAGGGGGAGAGGGAGAATGTGTGTGTGTGTGTGTAGGTAGGTAGGTAGGTAGGTAGGAAGGAAGAGAAATACAGTAGGTAGGGAGGGAGAGATTCAGATTCATAGATGCTTGTGAATCTGTTGCTCTCCCGTCCCCGCTATGTTCTCTATGTCTGATGTGGAAGAAACTGCTCATTATCCATGCCCTTTACTTGGTTTCTTGTAATCCCTGTGGCACCCTCCACTCTACAGAACACTTCCTGTTCATTTTGGTCAACACCTAACTCCTGCAAAACTCCTGTAACTGTTAAGGACGGCATTTATTAAAGTATTGGTTTTAAAAGCAGTGCACATCCATTGCTACCTCCCATGCCCTATCCAACTCTGGGAAACCTTTCCTGGGCATAAAGTATTCAATCCATGGAGTGGGGTGGGAATTGAGATTTTGCAGTATCCTTCCCTGCCACACCCACCAAGCCATACCATGCCCACAGAACCAGTAGTAAAAAAAATGAATTTCACCACTGGATGGAATCCCTAAATTGCTTGGAAGAGGGACATACTGATGAAGGAGCGTATCTATGGAGAGTCTCAAGGTGTTTTTCAAGAAGTATTGACTTTCTGGTTTTACTCTGAAGATATGTTTTTAGTACAGGGTTTTAAGATTTAATTTGCTTTTATATAGGGTTGTTTTTTATCTGTATTTGTATTGGTTTTTAATTTCCCTGTACGCCGCCCCGAGTCCCTTCGGGGAGATGGACGCGGCTTATAAATTAGAAATAAATAAATAAAAATAAATAAATGTTTTGCTTCTCATCCAAGAAACGTCTTCAGAGAACAAGAAAGTCGCCTCTTGAAAAAGCATCTTTGGGATAAAGGAGTGTGTTACGTTTTAAGCAAATTCAGCAAGAGGTACTGTATGAGATCAGTCCAATTGTCTTGCTGATATGAAATATATATAACATCTTAAACATTGTTGAGACAGTTGTCAATCTTTTCAGATTATCTATTGGTCTCCAGTGATGTGAGGAAGACAAATTTTATTATTTAATAAGTGGAAGAGGGCATCCTAAAATTTGGAACTCAACTGACTTCCTAGGTCAGAGATCGTTATTGACCAGTTCTCTGTATCTAAAGACAAGTCCCGTCCCCCCCCAAAAAAAGTTGAACGGTTCCCTGGGTCATTCTGAGCCCCCAGCCCTTCTTTGAACTGTCAATTAGGACTAAGACATTTCATCCTACATTGCCAGCAAGTAAGTTAAAAGTTTGAAATATATATGACCTTATTCTCCTCTGTCCCTGCTTGAGATTCTGGGTTTCTCAGCTAGTATCAATTCTCTGTATGGGATCCCTAAAGGGTCCTTTGATCTCATCCCTCTTGTTTAACATCTACAGTACATGAGGCCACTAGGTAAAGTCATCTGTTGACACAGGGCTAGGTATTCTCAGTATGCTGATAACAAAAAGTTACATATCTTAACCTAGTTGACCAAACAATGTCAGGACTTATACCAGTCTCTGGAGTCTATGGGGGTATGGATGGAGAGCAACAAGAAAGGTACTCTACGAGACCAATCATACAGCTCAGTTAGCTCCCAATAAGACCAATGGCTGTGGGTGCATGTATCTTATGGAACCAGAGACTTTCCATGGAGGTTGCATTTTTCCAGACAGAATTACTAAAAAATTAAATAGCAGCTGTAGCCAGAGAGCCCTTCACACATTCATCTTTAGCACCTATTGCATTACTGCTGCTTTGAGTCGCTCATACCTTGGTTTCCCATGTGTGGACTACTGCAATGTGCTTTATATGGGCTGTCCTTGAAGACCTCTTAGAAAGCTCAGCTGCTCCAGAATGTGCAGGCAAGACCAGTTAGGGGCATACCATAATACAACCCTGAGGTATCTTTCCTTGATGAACTGCTTGATGAACTTTCCTTGATGAACTGTTATCAGGAGTCTTTGGGGTGTAATTCAAGCTCTTGATTACCATTTACAAAACATTAAATGATATAAGGCCTAGTTGTTTGAGAGACTGTCTTTTTTCCATTATTTCTGCACATTTAATAAGTTTAAATAGGCTCGGTATGCTTCAAATCTCAATCATTAAATGATGACATCTGACACAACCCAAGATGCTTGTCCCTGTCCTTTGGAACCGTCTCAAATCTCTTCTTTTCATGAGTGTTGAAGACCTTGTTCTTTCTCCACACATTGGGCTAGGCTGGAAAATGAGTTCCCTGAGTGAGAGGTTTCACTATTCTCTGCTGGGGATAACCATTTCCTTCCTTCCTTCCTTCCCTTCCCTTTCCCTCTCTCTCTTTCCTTCCTCCCATTCCTCCCCAACTCTGTGTTATCTGATGTAGAGATAAATCTAAAGAGTATATCATCCAGTGATGTGGTTAGGCAACTTAAGAAATGCAAATAAATATTAATGTAAGCTGTGAAATCTTATGGGAAGAATTAATTTGACAAGTGAACTAGATCACTGAGTCACATTAGCCAATCCCATATTGCCCCAGAATGAGAGGCCTTTAAGAAGTCTAAAAAAATAATGGATTTTCAAAAAAATATATCTATTAAATATTGAAATAAATTTGTCAATTTTAACTTTTTCTGCTTCCAACCAGGTTCCTAACATAATAAACTATAGAAACATTCCAAATGTCAATGGCAGATGTTAAAAATGAAGACGTTTCTATTGCCAGAATTGTCTACAAGCTGTTCCTCAAACAAGCATCAAGATTTAAATGGTTTCAGTAACAATTGTTGTAAACTTCTGGATATGCTTTAAAAATAAATTCCTTTTCTAACTGCATACATTTTCTTAAGAGTGACTCAAATCTTCAATTTCTTTACAGCTTTTAAATCCACATTTCAATTTTTGCTGTCATTTTTTTTAAAGCATGGTATTCTTCAAAGGACTGCCACACCTCCTTCACAGCGGCTGGTGATCATGTTAGCAGTTTCAGTCCAGGTATCCACATGTGGATTATACACTTCCACAGAATCTGAAGTTACAGGAGCAGCTGCCTCATAGCTGGCAGTCCTGCCTCCTGTGGCATAAAGGAACCCATTCACAGCTATGACACATACTCCAGCTCTTGGGACTTTCATTGAAGCAACTTCTGTCCATTTTTCCTGATAATAAAACAACATAAAGAATTATCTTTGCAGTATGTTACACTTTCCTTCCAGAGCAAAACTACAGACATAAGAACAATTATAATGGTCTTTCATGCACTGGCAGGGTAAAGTACTGCTATATATTAGAAATCAAAGACAAAGATAGTATTTATTCAAACTCACAAATCCAGAAAAAATGCAGAGATGGAACAGAAAATATTAGCATTTGGTTAATGAATTGGATTCAAGAGCAAAATGCTTGATGATTCTTTAGGCAGAAGAAAGGAAATTTCTCAGAGTTTGCCTATGTCCCTTCTCCGTCTGATTGGAAGTTTCTCCTGGCCTGGCAAACTGACTCTGATCACCAGTTATCTACGAACTTTTCTCAGTTCAGTTTTATATTTGTCCGAGAAAGACATTCCTTCTATTATATAACACTAATACACAGAATTAGAAGCATAAACTGCTTGGGCCACTCTGGAGAACAAGCAGATACAACACTGATAGTACATTCAAAGAAAATGGGATAAATTATAAAAGGCAGCACAAATAGTTATTTTGATACGAAAATTAAACCCTACCTCTTCAAATGAGTATTTCTCAACAGTTGAAAGAGCACCTTGCGTTTCATTCCACCCTCCAACAGCATAGATGCAGTCATTCAAAGTAGCCAATCCTAGATATGCCCTTCTGGTGCCCATTTCAGGAAGGGTAGACCAGCGCTTAGATAAGGGGTCATAGACTTCTGCAGAACATAATTCTATTTCTTCATTGCCAATGCCGCCCACAACGTAAATTAAACCTATGAATATAACAATTTCCTATTAGAGCATTGTCATTTGAATATAGTTGGTGACAAAGAAGTCATCATGCAAAATTAACTGCATTCCCATCTATGGGGGAAAGCAATAGCTTTCATTATTGGGATTGCTCTTGAATAAATTACAAGTAACTAATTCTTTCTGTAGAATAAGGGCTGTTTTAAACCATTTTATATTGTATATAATGTGTTTGAATTTTATTCTTCAAAACAGGACAGAGAATCTGAGGATATCTAATTTTCTGGTCACTTATTAACTGAGCAAACTTATCAGAGGTGAGTTGCTGCCGGTTCGGCCTGGTTCAGCTGAACTGGTAGTAGTAGTGGTGGAAGGTTCCGCCCACCTGCCAGGATGCTTCTGCACATGCGCAGAAGCGTGGGCGTGCAGAACGCTCCCGAACCAGTAGTAAAAAAATTAGCAAACCACCTGTGAACTTTATATGCATGGCTACTGAGAATTCAGCCAAACTATTTGCAACTATTCCAAACAAATATATAAAGAAATTCAGCTTAAGTTTAATATATTAGGAGTCATCGAATAGCACATTTTCAGAGGAACCCATTTTATTAAAAGTCATAAGGTTTCAAAAGCTACATTTTAAAAATAAAATCTATAGTTACTGGATTCTGCCTGATTTTTAGCTACTGTAGACTAATGTAGTTCTTCTTCCTATAATATTTAAAATATTGAATCTGGAAATTTTAATGCTTATCACATGCAGCTATTAGGACTGCTATGTTTGTTTGTTTGTTTGTTTATTTACATTTGTATACTGCCCTATCTCCCTTGCGGGACTCAGGACGGTGAACAGGCAATAATAAAAAAACCATAATAAAACATCCAATAATCCAATAAATATGCTAAAAAATCTAAAACCAAATTAAACAATTGGCCTGTTCTAAAATACCATTATAAAACCCTTAATAAGACAAATTAAAACTACGCCAGGCCAGCCGCACGAAATAGATGGGTTTTCAGGGCTCGGCGAAAAAGGCACAGGTCCGTGATTGTACGTGGGTCAGGGGGTAGGTCATTCCAGAGGGCAGGAGCTGCCACAGAGAAGGTTCTCCCCCTAGGGGTTGCATTGACTGGCCAACGGCACCCTGAGAAGGCCCTCTCTGTGGGAGCGGACTGGTCGGAGGGAGGTATTTGGTAGGAGGCGGTCTTACAAATACCTAGGTCCCTTGCCATAGAGCACTTTAAAGGTTGTTACTAACACCTTGAAGCGCACCCGGAAGGCCACAGGCAGCCAGTGCAGCCAGTGCAGCTCGCGCAGGAGAGGTGTTACATGGGAGCATCTAGAGACCCCCAGAATCCCCCGCGCGGCCGCATTCTGAACTAGCTGGAGCCTCCGGATGCACCTCAAGGGGAGCCCCATGTAGACAGCGTTGCAATAGTCCAGGCGGGAAACAACAAGGGCTTGAGTGACCGTGCATAGAGCGTCACAATCCAGAAAGGGGTGCAACTGGCGTATCAGGCGAGCCTGATAAAAAGCCCCCCTGGCCACAGCTGTCATATGATCGTCTAAAGACAACTTTGTATCCAGGAGGACGCCCAAATTGCAGGCCCTCTCCAAGGGGCCTAATGACTCGCCCCTGATAGCCAGGGATGGAACCACCTGGCTATGTTGTGACGCCGGAAACCACAGCCACTCGGTCTTGGACGGGTTGAGTCGAAGCCTATTTCTACCCATCCAGACTCGTTATGTTAAACTATGTTAAATATAGTTATTAACCATAATGATTGCAGACTGATTGCTGCCTATTATCTAATAAGCACTAAGCAAAATGGTCCCAAAATTCAAAATCCCTCACCTCGTATTTCACAACAGCCAAAATTATAACGAGGCACAGCCATGTTGCCCACAATTTCCCAAGTATTTTCTTCAGGATCAAAACGTTCAACAGAGGTACCAATCTCTGCTCCAACCCAACCTCCTGAAAATCAAGACAAGTGTGCAGTAAAGAATATCGCATAGCGAACGGATTGTCACATTCTTGAAACAATCAGATATATAATAGATATAAAAGTAATGTAGATTTATAGTCATAATACCTAAACATTCCTCACAATGTGTTTTACAAATGTACGCTACTTTAGTGGCACAGGTTTTAATACTACATGGCTTTGGCTTTAAAACATAGTACATTATGTAGCGTACAACAATAATTAAATTTAAATATCCTTTATATTATCTTACAAAAGATACAATATGGTAAGCAAGCTGGTGAAGTTGCTTTAGCAGCACTCTACCTTTGAATCGCTGAGGAAAACAGATGTATCATATGATTTGAAGACAACTTTATTATTGGGTACTCAAAAGCTGCCATGTAGTACGTGACCCAAATACAATATTGCTCCTAACTTATACAGTTATAGTCAAAAGACTTGCCCAAAGCATAGATAGTCCCATAAGAGGTGCATACTCCAAGGCCACAGCGAGGATGGTTCATCGAAGCTACAGCAGCCCAATGCTTTGTAATAGGATCATAGCATTCAGCACAGTCAAAAATCATAGAGTCTTTTTCACCTTGGGAAAGAGGTAAGAACATAAAGAAAGTATGTTTTACAACAGCCTGTGAAGATAGTTACTGTACTGTGGCAGAGTACTGGCTCAATTTATCAATCTGAATCACTATTAATGCAGATTACAAGTTAAAGCTGCTAAATGATCACAGCACATTGTACAATCTCTAAACTGAGTGGCATAAATGTTTACTAAATATGATAAGGAATTGTGGCTCTGATCAGCTTGGGGAGAATTTTAGGAAAATACACTTTTCCTGAATAGGTATTTTATTACTAATAATTATTGTCTCTGAATAATGTTTAAAAGAACTGGAAAAAGCAGATTTACATCTGGAAGGAAGAACAAGTACACAGAAACAATCATGGCAGGATATAATTTCTCCTCCTCCTTCTATCTTCTTCTTCCTTCTCCTCCTCCTCCTCCTTTAAAAAAAAGGCAGCATGTATGTATGTTCCAGCATAACTCTGGAGCACCTTGAGTAATTCCAACCAAACTTGGTACACAGATGACTTACCCTCTGGAAACAAATACTGTGGAGGGGAGAGATACTCCTGGTGTGTGTGTGTGTCTTCCAGCATAACTCTGGAACACCTGGGTTGTCAAGGAGTGCAAGTGTGGCATCTCAGAGAAGCAATTGTTTCTGAAGTCATGGGAGAGGGAAGGGAGAGTCTGGGCCATTAAGGAGAGGGAGTGACAAAGAAGAGTGTATGGGAGGGGGAAGGGGGAGGACAGGGATGATGGACATGGGAGTAAGGGGAGAATGGCCCCTCTCAATGGCTCCCTGTCAGACAAATGCTTCGATGTCTATAAATACCCGGGCAACACCAGGTTATCAGCTAGCATAATAATATAATTAATATAATATAATTAATAATTATTAATTTAATATTATATTAATATTTGTCTTTGAATAATGTTTAAAAGAACTGGAAAAAGCAGGTTACATTTCGAAGGAAGAAAAATCATGATAGAAACAATCATGGTCGGAAGAAAACCAGGGTTGTTCAGAATTCAAAGAATTTCTGTAATAGAAAATTGTTAGAGCAAGAGGCCATATGCATAAGGCAAATTTGCCTATTTTACATAAACACAACAATAAAATGTCCTAAAAATGGTAAGCATAGTACCTGCCAATGAAAATGCCGCCTTCCACCTATTGTATGATTTACTGTGTATATGGTAAACTCTGGATGTCATTGTATAACTCCGATATGCTCTGGAATGGTGTATGCCAATCTTAACCCTCTCACCTTTAAATAATTAAGTTATTGTCATGCTATGTGGGAATGAAGTTGGGAGATAGGAGGGAGAGCCGCACAAACCAGCATGTAAAAGATGCCTCAGCCCATAGAAAGTGAGATGAGTTGGGAAACGTTTCAGAAGAAACTCTCCCTAGTTTTCTGAAGGGTAAAAGGAAAGGAGGAGAGTAGTAGGTCCAGACTTGTAAGATTCTGTTAATGTAATCTTACAATGAAGATGGAACTAGGGCTTCTTGTCTGGACTTACAGAGCTAACAGCTATCAAATGAGCAATACAAACAATAGTCTATATTTTTCTCAATATATTTTAATTACCTCCAATAGCATAGACCATTCCTCCAAATACTGTAACACCCAGGCCACTGCGAGCCTGGTGTAAGGAAGACACAGTAGTCCAATACTGACTGAAAGTGTCGAAACGTTCCACGCAGCTGAGAGCTCTGCTGTCACTCCAACGACCTCCCTGCAACCGAGTATAACCACCTACAGAAGAAGTGGGGACAGGATAAACAATCAGCAATTTTGTAGGCATTTCTTGACTAGTTAGGGGTTTCCAAATATTTAAAAGCTAAGAAGAATCCCCACCTATCGCATAAATGTATTTCCTAGCTTTTCTCCGTGGACGTGTCTTAGTTGCCTGGAGAAAACTGCTCATCTTATTTTCTTTCGGAGACTGACCAACTTCACAATATTCTTTCAACAGAGTATGCAGGGCTACTCGGAGACTGAAATCCGAAATCCCTGAGAAAGAAAGAAAACAATCAATTAAAAAGCAGGTAATCCTTGAGTTATGACTGTATTGAGAAAAATGACTGTACTGGAACTTGCCAATTATGGCCGTAAGTCACAATGGTTCTAAAAGGTTTGACCATGTGACCGACCCAATTTTACATTTTGTTGCACCAGTCATCAAGCAAACGCCACAGTCAGAGTACAAATGCTGCAATTGTTAAGTGAACCCATATAGGTGGTTTTCAATTTACAACAGTTCATTTAATAATGGTTCAAAGTTACAACGGCACTGAAATAGTGGTTTAAGACCATTTTTCACACTTATGACTGTTGCAGCATCCCCACGCTCATGTGATTTACATTTGGATGTTTGACAACTGGTTCATATTTGTTGCAGTGTCCCAGGTTCATGCGATCCCTTTTGCAAACTTTTTTTTTTTTAATATTCAAAAAGTTTTATTAGTTTTATAATTTTTTCTCAAGGTAAGGGTATACATGGTAATAGAAAATATTTTAAAG
>JAPKID020005998.1:0-10855 GCA_026931265.2 Tropidonophis doriae | reverse complement strand
ACTTTTTCCCATCTTCTGCCAAATTTCACAGCAGGGCTGTGAACTCCCCTCTCCAGAAGCTCAATCTGAAGCTTCAAAGACACAGTCTAACTAGTTCAGTAGGTTTGAAAGTGGACATGAAAGAAATCATATATACATATAATATATCCGCTACTATCAAGCCCAGAAATCAAGTTCTTTATTATGCTTGAAATAGACCAAGAATTTCATCCTAAGCCCTGTGTCTCCTATTTTTACAAATGAATGGCTTTGCTGTCATTATGACTTAAAGCAAAGCCCATAGGCCTATTTAACCTTTTGGACAGCATGGTGTGGATATTCTTGGAAAATGGCAGAGATAATTGCAGTGCCTTTACCCGAAGGAATACAGCTGAAGTTAGTTTCTTTCCTTGTTCTAAGTCTTATACGGACTGGTGGCCCAGTGGTTAGAAGGCAGTATTGCAGGCTGTCTCTGCTCACTGCCAGCAGTTCGATCTTGACCAGCTCAAGGTTGACTCAGCCTTCCATCTTTCCGAGATCAGTAAAATGAGGACCCAAACTGCTGGGGGCAATGTGCTGACTCTATAAACCACTTAGAAAGGGCTGTAAAGCACTGTAAAATGGTATATGAGTTTAAATGCTATTGCTACTGCTATGGACTCCTATCTCATACAGCAATAGATGGTCCACAATAACTCTTAAGAAAAAGAATAAAAACAGAACCACTATTTCCAATCAGACTATTAGCTTCCTGACTCAATCTTCATGCTAAGCAATGGTTGGGGGAAGAGCCAAGTCTTCATGGCTTTCTAGAAGGCTAAAAGGATGTTGTTGTTAGTTGCGAAGTCGTGTCCAACCCATTGCGACCACATGGACAATGTTCCTCCAGGCCTTCCTGCCCTCTACCATCCTCTGGATTCCATTTAAGATCACACCGACTGTTTTGGTGACTCCATCCAGCCATCTCATTCTCTGCTGTCCCCTTCTTCTTTTGCCCTCCATCATTCCCAGCATTAGGCTGTTTTCCAGTGAGTCCTTCCTTCTCATTAGGTGGACAAAGTATTTGAGTTTCATCTTCAGGATCTGGCCTTCTAAAGAGCAGTCAGGCTTGATCTCCTCTAGGACTGACCAGTTTGATTGCCTTGCAGTCCAAGGGACTCACAGGAGTATTCTCCAGCACCATACTCCAGCACCTCAATTCTTTGGCGCTCAGCCTTTCTTATGGTCCAACTTTCACAGTCATATATTGCAACTGGGAACGCCTTGACTATACACATTTTTGTTCGCATCTAAATTGAACATGTATATAGCAGATGACAGTAGTATGGACTTGGAAGTTAAGTCTGATTAGACAGTTAGGAAGCTAATAGGAAAATTTAGGACTGTTAACTGGATTGTTAAATTGAAAATGTATTCCTGAAAATGATAACAGTAAACCACTTCCATATTATTGTCCAACACCTGCACATATTTCTCATTTAGATACCAAAAAAGATGCTATTCTTTATATGCCTTATACAGTGCATTTTGGAAACTGAATTTAAAGCTATTTGTTCCAATAGAAAAGAATACTTGTAGCTCAGGGCTGCTTTGTGGGGTCCTTGGTGCTCTCTGAGCTTGGTTGCAGAAATTTCATTATTAAACTAGTCAATATCATCAGGGTTAGAAGGAAGTGGGGCAGGGGTGGGATTCTACCGGTTCGGCCCAGTTTGCGGTATACCAGTAATTCCGAAAATCAGCTGAGAGCAAACCGTTTCACTCTGACCTTCAGATGAGCCTGTCCATCTGCTCCTGGGCTATACTAACCTATATTTCCTTGTTTTTTAGTTCAGCTGATAGGCATGATTACTGTGCCTCAGCTGTTTTGGCACATCTCAGCTGCAGTAGAAGGTACGTTTTTTAGCTTTGTTTTAACTCGCTGTGTGTGTGCTCAGTGCACACAAAGCGCATGCTCCGCAAACCGATTGTTAGACCTGTTGAATCACACCACTGAAGTGGGGTTTGCTCTGTATGTGTATATACATATATATATATATCAATGTTTATGTCAGAGCACCTGGTATGCTGAAATATGGGAGGAAGGGAGCTTACTGTTACCCATTTTGCCTTTCAGCTCCAATCTAGGAGCCTTCCAGGCAGGAAACCATTTTGTGTGCATTTGTATTGATAGATAAATAAATAAAGGGAGACTATGATAGATCTATTTTGAGCTATTTAGCTCTCATCAGATAGCCATACCCTTACTGGGATTTGAACTCAGGCTGTTTGCATGTCCAGCAGTTGCCTTAACCATTAAGCCATGAGTTCTACTCCCTTATCAGCTGAGCCAGGGAAATAATAGTATATACAGTATGTTCATTTATACACATACAGACACACACACACACACACACACACTACATGCACACACACACACACACACACAAACACACACACTTGCATTAATTCTCATTTGCTCCCTTAACAGTCCATTGTTTCGTCAAAAGTCAAAATTTAAGCCATTGTTCAAAATAATCTGGGAATAAAGAGCAAGGTTTTTATTTTATTTGATGGTGCTTAGCTTGCTCTGTGCCTCGTTCCATAAATATCTGCTTGCAATATTCTGATAATAATAATCAATAATAATCCCAAGGCCCCCTCTAGAGGAAGCTACTAGCCAGGCAGTCAGAGAAGAGTTCCTTTTTCATTTCTTTTCCTTTCCTCCCACCTGATTTTTATCTCCATTAAACCCGGGGCTTGGATTTACTCTGCTTCTTCATCTCCGTAGTTTGGCTGCCATGGCTTCTACTTATTGGCTATAAATGGATATTTATGGGCAATGCCCCCTCTGTGCTTTCTTAGCCCACACTTACCATTTGTTTATATTTTCCCCATGACGGAATTGCACCTTTTGTGTAATCTTACTGGGGGCTCACTTTGCTCTTAGGAAAATCGCCTCATGGAATACGTCTAACCTCAGATAATAAGCGAGGAAAATATCCCTAAAGCCCCCCTCTCCCCCCCCCCCAATATCTCTGGCATAATGTAATGGTGGGCAATAATTCTATCGCCTCCCAAATCAAAAGCCTCCTTTAGAAATCAATATTCATTTTGACTTAAAGACAATTTATATGTGCAGGGAAGAAACATAGCTGGCTTTTTCATGGAGGATCTCACTTTAGACACTGGAGGGAAATTTTTCATTTCAAGTCTCCCCAATGAGATATATTTAATTTACCACAGGAAGAAAGTCAAGGTAAAAGATAAGTGATGGTTTTGTTTTTTAGCCCCTCCCGGCACAAACCCACATTATTTCCAGGGACTCAGTTCTCTGGGCAAGTCTACTATAAGGTTGTGTTGCGTGAGTTGTTAAGAAAACACAATTTTGCTCAAAAACAGGGTGCAGAGGTTAATTGGAGAAATGCAGAGTAGAGGTATGTGGAATTTCACGGCTGGGTTCAAGATTTCCCAACACAACCGACCTCCAGCAATTTCTAAGTAATTTTCTTGCCTTGTGAAAGTTTCTGCTTTTCTTTTCTTTCTTTTTTTTAGTTTTATTTTTTTGGGGGAAAGTTTTTTTTTAATCTTTATTTTCCATATCTCCTCTTACATCATTAATCTTACAGTGGGTCATCTGGGTACAATCTTTGTGTTGTCATATTTAACAGGGGCATCATTTTAAATCTATTTTTAATCTTACCTTTGCATTTCAAGTTTCTGTTTTTCTACCACGTTTTCAGGAGGCTGGAAATGTCCTTCCAAATTTCTCTTGGTGGCTGCGGAGGGCTTTTCCGCTAGTATTATTGTTACCTGCGGCTCTTTTCTTCTTGAAGTTTTTTTTTTTTTTAAATTGTATTAATTTTCTACTAATCGCATTTTTGGTGCTTAATAAACATCTGGGTATTTAATTTGCTTAGCAATACAGATTCTCTTCTTAATCTTCACCCTGTTTTCCCAACCACTAGTAAAATAAGTTCCATGCTTGTAATATTCTGTGTCTACTGTTTGTTTGGTCAAAGTTTTGAGGTCTCCCTGCGTGCTCACGGGTGGCAAGGTGTGAAGAGACTTTCTGTGCTCCTGATTTGGAATTTGCTTGATTCTGGGATGTTTGCACCCTCATTTTGGACAAGCCATCTAGTCAGTTCATCCAGCCAGTTTGCTTGCCTAGGAGTTTGACCTGCAGCAGCATGATAGGCCCAAAGAAAGGAAGAGAAAAAAAAAGATTAGAATGTGTTTCTTAATGACATTCTCAATTAAATCACACTGCCCAATGGGACAGAAATAAAATGTAGATACACATAACTCATTAAAAAAACCTCTTCAATTTGTCCAGTTGGTCTGTGGGATGAGAGGAGGTAAACTGACTCCCTCTTCCTTTCTCTCTTTCTCTCGCTCTCTCCTTCACACACACTCTCTTTCTTTCCTTCTCTCTTCTTCTTCTTCTTCTTCTTCTCTCTCTCCACTCTCTCTCTTTCTCTCTTTCCTTCTCTCTCCTTCTTTCTCTCCCTTCTTCTCCTTCTCTCCTTCTCTCTCGCTTTCTCTCTCTCGCCTTCTCTCTCTCTTTTTCTCTCTCTCCTTCTTTCTTTCTCCCTCCTTCTCTCTTTCTCTCTTCTCTCTTTTTCTTTCTCCCTCTTTCCTTCTCTCTCTCTCTTCTCTCTTTCTCTCTCTCTCTCCTCTCCCTCTCCTTCTCTCTCTCTTTCTCCCCATGGTGTGTGTGTGTTTGTGTGTGTGTGTGTGTGCGCATTTTCAGAGCCTTCCAACCACCCATTATGGCTTAATTTCCTTCTGATTGCTGGTCCTTTCAGGAAGAGGAATAGGATGTCAAAGCAGCATCTCCAATTAGGTGTCAGGATCTCTTCCCTGGAGCCCCTGAAGGAAAGCTTAACTACTCGTCTCTGATAGTCCTGCCGTCACTGTGAATTACTCAAGTGGCAAAGCAAGGCAAAAATTAAACACCTTCCTGCCAAGGGGAAATGAGACATTTCTGCCCAGCCTTCAGATAAGCAGGAACGGAGGACTCACTCAAGGAGCCACGCCGGAAGGAGCTCCTGGCTGCGCTGAAGGAGAAAACATTCCCGGAAGGAAAAGGAAACCATAGAAGTCTTCTAGCAGGACAAGAAGAGCTTCTGAAGCACTTTGTTACGTCTACTGTAGGCCTCAAGGGTTGTCCAACCTCAACCATTTTAAGGCTTCTGGACTTCATCTCCCAGAATTCTCAGAGTTGAGGTCCACAAGTCTTACAGTTGAAGTTGATAGGACTTCTGGGAGTTGAAGTCTATAAGGCTTAAAGTCTACAAGTCTTAGAGTTGCCAAGGTTGGACACCCTTGTTGTACCTGATCAAGACTTGCATGGGGTTTTTATTGCTAGAGGAATACCATGGTGGACTCTTAATACTTTCCCACCTATCATAAACTCTGATTTTCTTTTCTTTTTCTTTCTTCTTTTCCTGAAGAACCATCTAAACTGGTTTCATCCAACCAGGAGAAGATCAATGGTTCTTCTCTATTGTTCCTCAATCTGGGATAATAGAATCATGAATTCTGGTTCTTGAAAGGAAGGGAACATTAAGAAAAACCTCTGAACGCCAAGAACAGTTCGACAGGAGAACCAACCGATGAGAAATATGGAGGAAGAAGATGCCCCATTATTGGGTATGAATCCAAGCTGGATGACCCAATAACCAAGATGGTTTACTTTGGATTAAGGAGGGGGCTGAATGTTCTGTCCTCAATAGCCCTCTGTGATTCTCAGGAAGCCATTTGGGGTCTCATCTGATTAAAAATTATAATAAAACTCTGCATATTTTTATTTTCCCCCTTTGTGGAGAAGTGGTTAGCTTTGATTTGAGAGATTAGATTTTCATTGATGATAATTTCTGGTCCCCCTCCCCCCAAGGAGCAGTTTATTTAACTGAGTAACAAATTATAGATGTTCTTCCAGTAATGCAAAACTTGGACAGCCTTTTTGAAGAAGATTGAGGGGATATAAGCAAAAACTCACGTGAGTGTTTAAATAATTGTGAGAAATGTACACCTGACATGCATAATTTAGATGAGAATTCTGCTAAATTCTGCTTCCAAACTAAGCGGCTTTTAATCTTCTCCAAAAGGAAAATGTTTTATCTTTCTGCAAACATGAATGCTTTAAAAAAAGGATTGTAACTTAGAAATCCTTGAGTGGATTGAGCTGTTTGCCTGCTTACTTTTCTCACAAATTCTCAGCAGACTCCCATCCTACTTCAAAATAAAATAATAAATAAGTCATATATTAATTCATCACAGACAATGGAGAATGAGCCCTATTTTTGCTCTAGATCCAGACCTTGAATCAGACCAAAGGAGACCGTTTTTAAAAGTCCAGACTGAGATTTGAAATCAGATCAAATACTCCATGCAGAATGCATTTAGATTTACGCATTGTGTGGAGGGGTCTCCAAACTTGGCAACTTTAAGACTTGTGGACTTTAACTCCCAGAATTCTCCAGCCAGCATAGCTGGCTAGAGAATCCTGGGAGTTGAAATCCACAAGTCCTAAAGTTGCCAAATTTGAAGACCTCTGTGTTAAAGTCTTCTGACTCAATTCTCTGAAATGGATTTTGTTCGTTTAACTCAGGTAACATCAAACAGATGCCTCGCACCAAATCTGAATGCAGGAAGAAAACACAGTGAAGAAGCTTGGAATTCTGCAAAAAAAAAAAAATTGTTATTAGCATGTGGGAATCCAGAGTGAAGGGGATAATTCATGGGACTTTCCCTTGGTATTCATTGATGTGCATTGATGTTCCATAGATGTGTCCCTCCTTGTGTTTTCCTTCCTTATAAACCCACAGCACAGGTTTACGATAATGGCCAGAGGCCTAACACACATACAAGAGTTGTAATTTTAAGGAGAAAGAGCAGCTATCATAATGGGGATTTCACCTGTCCGCAGAATGATTGACTGACTAAATGTCATCTCAAGGTGGGCTGGAGAGATAACCATTTGTAGGCAGCCGAACTGATTGCATCCATGGGCAATTAGTTCTAGAACAAGCGAAGGAAGTCACACTGTAAGATAATGAAGATGCTCAACCAAGGCTGATGTCATTATGAGAGAATGCCAAGTGGAATTTCATCCACGTAAATCGTTCTTCTAAGAAAAAAGATGGCAAATATATATTTGTGTCACAACACCCTGTTAACATATATATATGTTAGGTTTTGAGCTGATCAATAAATAAATCAGGGAGACTAGGATAGATCTATTTTGAGCTATTTAGCTCTCACCAGCTAGCCATACCCTTACTGCGATTCGAACCAGGGAAGTATTACATGAGAGGCAGTTGTATTGCCACCAGATCACTGGTTCTACCCTGATCAGCTGAGACAGGGGAATAAGCATATGCTTGTGTCACAACACCCTGAGATTGCAAAAGGGGATCAGAGGAACCTGGGACATGGCAGACATCATAAATATGAGTCAGTCTGAATTTTGATCATGTGACCACAGGGTTGCTCCAACGGTCGTAAGTGTGAAAAAGGGTCCTAAATCCCTTTGAACAGTCACTAAATAAACTCTTGAAGATCTTGTGGGACTTTCCAATACATAATTTGGAGCACAATGTGCCAGATATCAACGCACTCGAGGACTGAAGCGAACAGTTTATCGATATCGCGGTAGAGTTGAAGAAAAAGAAGTGGGGGAAAAATCACGAAATACCACAACCTGGCTATCGAAATGACCCAATTATGGATTAAACATGTCACAGTAATATCCATTGTCTTCAGGGCACTTGGCACCATGTCCAAGATTTTTGGAAAACACATCCAAAAATTGCAGCTTCCTGCAACAACAGCAGTTAAACTGCAAAAAACTAATGCCAGGGTTCCAAAAAACACCCTCAATGAAATAAAACTCCCAGGCTTGAGTTTCCTCAAAGTTTCACTTTATTAGAGATGTCATGTTGGCCCATCTGGGAAAACCCGAATCTGAAAGCTTCCAGGTTTTCCCACCCAGTTGAAAGTTCAAGATCCTGCCCCCAACACCACAAGTCCATCCCATGGTGTAATCTCCCACAAAGACAAATTCCACCCATCCACCTCTTGCCAGGTGCAGAGACAAAGGATGACCTTGACTTTCTGAGAAAAAATGTTATTTGGCTACACATCACCCAACTCCATATAATCCCCCCCTCCCATTTTCCCACAGTAGAAAGTGTGGCAGGTCTGAAGTCCAAAAAGAAAAGATGGTTTGCAGCTTTGACAACTGGGCCACTCGGAACCTCCCATATTTTAAGAAGATACTTGGTTGATACCCAGGATGCTGGCATTAACCCCTATCAACCATCAGCACCAGTCAATGGTATTTGTGGCACATCTTTAAATGTTCACTTGACTGAGTTTCATGTTTAAGGAATAATTTCTGATACATTTTCAAATGTTCAGTTGACCGAGTTGCATGTTTAATGAATAAAAGTTAATGACAATGATAATAATTTATAATAATAATAATTAATAATTAGTCTTCTGTACACAAAGATGCATTCTGGAAAGCGAAAAATACACCCATAACGGAGGAAATAACCTGCTGGGATTAGCATATTTTGAAAATATGAAATGCCCTTTTTGTGACTTCACTAACACGAATGTAATTGAATTAATATTGATCCCCAGTAATTGCTGCTTCTTTCTCAGGCCTGCCTGTCCTTCTGGGGGGGGGGGGGAACTGAGGCTACAAAACCAGGCCTTTCCCCCTGGCCAGCTCTTTTTTATGCCTTTTTATTATTGTAATAATGGGAGCAGCTGATTTGATCTCCCTTTACACAATCCCGCAGCCGCCCTGCTGCTTAAATAAACACACCGACTTCTCCCCGCAGGCTGTTTTCTCGGTAATTAAAATCAATAGGATCTTCGGTGGAAGACCTGCTTCCCCTGGTGAGTCTGGGGCAGCCGGGAAAGACAGGAATGAGGAAATTACACGAGGCTTACTCACTACTCACTTGCTTTGCTCCGATCTCGATTGCAACATGGTGGAGAATCCGGATCCTTTCACCTCCCTGTCTTCTCCTGGCACTGGAATTGCTCTTGGTCCTGATCGTCTCCCCATCCGTTCTATGCCCCCCCCCCCAAAGGCAGGTCAGGAATATTCTGCTGACCTTGAGATGCTTAGGGGTGACATGATAGCGGCCTTCTGATATTTGAGGGGTTGGCACAAAGAAGAGGGGATCAACCTGTTCTCCAAAGCCCCTGAAGACAGGAGAAGAAGCAACGGTTGGAAACCCATCAAGGAGAGAAGCAACCTAGAGCTAAATGTCTCTGGAGATTCTCCATTATCCAGGTCACGGTGGTCCCAAAAGTGCTTTTTCCAAAAGGCAAAAACTTTCTGGTTTTCTTTGAAGACTTTTCGCTTCTCATCCAAGAAGCTTTTGTAGCTCAAGCTGAAGAAGCTTCTTGGATGAGAAATGTCTTCGAAGAAAAACCAGAAAGTCCACCTGCCTCTTCAAAAAGTCACCTTTGTGACAACCTGGAATTAAGGAGAAATTTCTCGATATTGAGAACAATTAACCAGTGGAATGGCTTCCTTCCAGAAGTTGTTGGTGCTCCATCACTGGAGGTTTTTAAGAAGAGATTGCACAACCATTGCCTGAAACCACTGCCCGAGCAGGAACTAGACTAGAAGACCTCCAAGGTCTCTTTTCCAACTCTGTTATTATGTAATGACAGACTTAGAGAACTCTTTTAGGAAGTCACCTTCATGGTCCTATTGTACTTGCAAATTAGAAAAATGGGACAAGTATATTCATTATCCTGCTCTCAGTTTAACTTGACAAAGGTTTACATATGCCGGTCTTGGTAAGTTAATGCCATTGACGAATTAGTTTTAAATTTTATTTTCCCATTGTGTTGTATTTTAATATAATGATTGTTTAATATCCAGTCCTTGAGATGAGTTGGTTGAGTTGACGTGGTGGCACATAAAATAAAGATATACAAGCAAAATGTCAGTTTGGATTCAGGGAGGTCTTTAGGAGGAGAAAAAAATATTAGGTATGTTTGCCGCCCTGAGTTATTTATAAAAATAATAAAGGCGGAATTGGAATAAATATGTGCATAAATCAATATAAATAGATGTAGCCCAGATACATCAATGGCTATTTTCATTCTTTCCTGAGTCCAGAAATCAAATGAAAATTTGGCACCAACCTTCCCAACTATAACAAATGAACTAATTGTATAAGTTGGGGGAAGACATTCCCAGATTTGCACACGTTTCTGAGGAAAAGAAAATTATGCAGAGATAATCCAGCTTCCTTACAAAACAGGGACAACAGTATAACAGAATAACAGAGTTGGAGGGGACCTTGGAGGTCTTCTAGTCCAACCACCTGCTCAAGCAGGACACCCTACACCAGCACTTCTCAACCCTTTGGGGGTCGAATGACCCTTTCACAGGGGTCGCCTAAGACTGTCGGAAAACACATATTTTTAATGGTCTTAGGAACTGAGACAGCAATTATATGGTTGGGGGTCAACTCAACGTGGGGAACTGAATTAAAGGATCCTGCCTTCTGGGGCTTTGGAGACGACCCTTGAAGTTGGAGTTTTTAAGAAGGCTACTGAAGAATAGCTGCTATTTCTGTGCTTACCTGTTTATTTATATGTTTATTAGTTATATTTAAATACCACCCTGTTCTCCACAGTCCAGCATCCATCCTGTAGCCGGTTTTTTTTTTACAGCTGTTGAATAAAGCTTGACCATTGCATTAAATGAGGGGCAAAAAAGAAGAAGAATCTTTTGGTTAAAAAAGGCAAAGCTTAAAAAAGAGCTGATGATTTCATGTCAACTTCTTCTTCTTCTTCTTCTTCTTCTTCTTCTTCTTCTTCTTCTTCTTCTTCTTCTTCTTCTTCTTCTTCTTCT
>JAPKID020005997.1:0-10855 GCA_026931265.2 Tropidonophis doriae | reverse complement strand
GCCCTTCCCCTGGGCGTCGCCCGCTGGCATTGCTTGGCGGACGGCACCCGGAGAAGCCCCTCTCTGTGCGAGCGAATTGGTCGTAGGGATGTATGAGGCAGGACGCGATCCTGCAGGTAACTAGGTCCTGTGCCAGGTTGATCCCATGTTCTTTGTGACAGCCCCTTAGATATTGGAGCACAGCAATCATATCACCTCTAGTTCTTCTTTTCATTGGACTAGACATACTCAATTGAAAAAAAAAACAAAAACCTTTATTTTCCAAATTATCTTTACCGTACAGCTTTTAGAAATATCAGGAAGTGTATTGTTGAAAGTTGCAAGCTCACTCTGTTGATTATCCTGATTTCAACCAGTGCTGAAAAATTCATTGCTTCTTAATTTTCTCTGAATTTCCCAGAAGAATACCTTCTGAATTTATAGGAAAAATACGTGCACGAAAATATGTTTTTCTTTTCATAAACTTCGTATCTCCCTTGCCAGGTCTTTTTTGATGAATATTATGTCAACTGTCTCCTTTCAGATAAGGAAATTTATATCTCGTATAATGTTGCCAGGTTTTGTAAAGCAACAGTTAACATCTGCAAACAACTGATACTGGTTTGATAAAAAGCTTATTTTACATAGTTTTTATTACTTTATGAGATAACTTTTAATCTGCTGGCATTCATTCCATTCCAATGGGATTGTTGTATACAATCTATCGCCACAATAAATTTATATCTGTTTATTTATGTTGGGTAATTTTTAATGTTCCTCGCACAATTTTTTTTCCTCCCTCTCTCTGTAAAGAAAATGTTAGTTGTCTTATGGTAACATCTGTCTGGACAAATTAAAGACAGCTAAAAATAAATAGTGATAAACAAATATAGAATGTCTACTGTCAACAGCAACTGTGCTGGTTTTTAACATGGTGAAATTTCTGGTAGATTATAAATATATATTTTGATCGTATTTGGAAATTCCACCTGGAAAGGATTGGTCTGCAGGTTATGGTTAGCCAAACCAAAACCTGCAGTCAAAGTTGATCGTTGATGAAATAATCAAAGTTTTTTTTTTTAATGTATCACACCAGATCTTTGGCCACATCATTGTGGTTGCCATCTTGACTTCTTTTAAAAAAACACAGATTTCAGTATGTAATGGCAACAAGGGAATATTGGTGTGGGCTTTTTTTTTACAGGTAAACCTTGGTTAGTGGCCACAGGTGGCAGTATTAGCTCCATTGCTAAGCAAAGCATTGTGTGACCATGAGAGGCTTATAACCTCGGTTTCCCTTTTGTTGTTAAGCAGATCACCGTGGTCATCCCTGCTCTCTGTGTAAATGCATAATCTGTAGTTATGGGTAATTATGGCCAAACCAGTCATGGATAGCTGTAGTGTGTTACACCACCATTTGAGTAATACTCAGCGGTATATGATTTTGTTCTGTTTTGTTCTGTTTTGTTCCCTTCCATTCTTTCCTAATTTCATTCTATTCTATTCTATTCTATTCTATTCTATTCTATTCTATTCTATTCTATTCTATTCTATTCTAAATAGAGATTCTTATTCTATTCTGTTTTGCTCTGCTCTGCTCTGCATTCTATTCTATTCTATTCTATTCTATTCTATTCTATTCCTATATTCTGTTCTATTTTTTCTCAATAAAGATTCTTATTCTATTCTACTCTATTCTATCATCTCTACTCTGCATTCTATTCTATTCTATTCCATTCCATTCCATTCTCAATAGAGATATTTATTCTATTCTGTTCTGTTCTGTTCTGTTCTGTTCTGTTCTTCTGTTCTGCTCTACATTGCATTGCATTGCATTGCATTGCATTCTATCCTATCCTATCCTATCCTATCCTATCCTATCCTATCCTATCCTATTCTATTCTATCATTCATATTTATTATCTCTATCTACAGTATTTATCATCTATTATCCATCTATCCACCATCTCATATTTCTAAATTAAAATGATGTTGCCACTTTTTTGTTTCCCCTTGACAGCTGTATCAATAAAACAGCTGTCATTGCAGCTTTTGATAATTTCTGAACCTTCAGTCATGATCTAATAAAAAGGAAAATACTTGCCAATCATACCCGGCTCCTCTTGACAACAAACCCTGTGTACATACATATTCAGGAAAGATTTAGCCCCACCACCCAAGCAATTTTGTGATTTTGTTACTCAGAATCTATTTGTGTGTGTTTGTGTGTGTGTTCCGACATAACTCTGGAATGCCTTGAGCAATCTCAACCAAACTTGGTACACAGATGACTTACACTGTATGCTGTAGGGGTAAGACACCCCTAGCACCCCTTGGGGTGTGCATTCTGTGAAGATACAGCCTGTTGTGCCTTAAAATGGCTTCTACTGTACAACACAGTGGAGTTGCGATGGTAACGGCTCCACAGTACTCCACAAGGGGGAAAACCCAGCATTAGAAATTATGCTTCTGGGGGCACAGGGAAAACATTTTTAACTAATTGTCACCAAAATCAGGGTTCAGGGAGAAGTTGCTCTTGCCATCATCTCTTCAGGAATTGCGGTGACATTAATGGAAGTGGAGGGACAACCCATTCCACATTTCCGTTGCCACTTGACATCACCATTCCTGTCTAATACAAGATTGGGATAAATAAATACCCAGGCAACGCCAGGTTAATCAGCTAGTAAAAAATATAATACAGTAGTTGTTTTTAGACTCTTGGGAATTTATAACCAGTGGATCATCACAAAATGAAACATTCCAAATCCTAATTTGGTTTAAACCAAATCCTAGGCTCGGAGATAAATCTGTAACAATAAAACAGAATATTTGTAGCTAAGGGTTGAACTGTGAGGTCCTTGAGCCTCTCTGAGGTCGATCGTTTCTTTGCAGACCTTTCATTATCCAACTGGGTAATCTCATCAGTGCTAGAAGGAAATGGGATTTGGTGTTTGTTTATACACTATTGGTTAATGAAACACCAGGAAGAAAAGAAATAAACTCAGAGAGCACTTATGACCCCACAAATCTGCAGCAGTAGGAGAATGCAGAGAAAGAAAACTGCCTAATTTACTATACAGCCATCCTGATATGTAGGATCAAAACCTTCCATCAAAATGATTGGAGTCCTATTGTGCATATCAAAGCAATCTTGCTATGTGCATGCAATACCGTTTCCATCATTTGCCTGTTTATTACAAGGCTCTAAGACAATTCGCCACAGCCAATTTGCCATGGCCACAGAGGTGGGTCCCTACCGGTTCGAACCAGTTCAGCTGAGTAGGTAGTAACTCAACCTGCCACGCCCCTGAATTGGTTCTCTCCGCGGCACCATAGGGACCGCCGTCTTGGTTTTTTTGCTTCTACACATGCACAGAAAAATTTCTAATACTGTGCATGAGCGCATAGCACGTATCAAGTGTGCACATGCGCGCGGCACATCCCTGAGTGAACCGGCAGTAGCAGCAACTGGAAACCCCTCCTGCATGGCCAACTTAACCACAGGACCAACTCGCTGCAGGACAAGAGTTACACTAATATCTTTAAAACAAAGACAAAACGACACATATAAAATACTTTCCTCAATTTCATCAAGCATATCATTTGGTTACAAGTTTTTGTGCATCAGTTTTTGCAGTTAGAATTACAATCACAGGTTATCCATCAAACATAACTAAATACATCGCTATTATTGAGCATTGTGTGCTCAGATTACCATTAATGTTCCCATGGAGTATACAACATATTCAATTCCAGGACTAATTTTCCATTGTTACTCCTAGTAGTTATTAAATATTTCAATTCATGTATGTATCGATTATTCATTGCATCCATTAATCCATTTAACATACAAAAAAATCTTTCCAGTATTGAATACTCACTACTTAAGATTATAGATAACGTTCAGATCATCCATTCTTATACATTACTTTGCGCATGGAATATCCCGGCTGCATGATGTGATGTGACTGTCCTAGTAAGAGGAATTTTGCTCACCAGTTTTTAAAACTCTGGATCATCAAAGCATTTTCATAACTACATGACAAAATATCCCTTCATACTTTTTACATTTCCAGGAACAATTGTGAGAGGATTTTGCTGGGTAGTGAAGCAAATGCACCTTGATTTCCTGCTCCTCGGTGTCTTTGCACCTCTGTAGTTGCGGGAGGGGGGTTGATGGGGTGGTGGGGTGGGGTGTTTGCTCACCATGCAGGAATTTCCTCAGGAAGAATCACCAGGCAGCAAAGAATTCCTGGGAGGCTTCAGGTGGGAGCAGAATTTGAAAGTTCCAGAATGCCGGATCTGAATTCTGGAGTGTGGAGGCCCTGGGGGCTCATGCCCCCGCCCCTGGATTGTTGCAGCCCTCCCATGCGGGCATCGCTTGTGTGCTTGTGTGCGTATGAAAGCAGGAAGTCCAATGCAGGGCAAGAGAAAGGGGTGGGGGAGGCCAGGGGAAGGCAGGAACTGCCATCGGAAGCCTCTTCGGCATCAGCACCAGCAGCCTGGGCGCCAGAAGGCCAGACGGGCAAGACCTGCTCTTGGGCGTCTGTCCTTCCAATGGCTGTCCCTCCCTTTGCACCAGCCGCCCTCCAACCTTCCTCCCTGGTTCCCTGGGGGGGGGGGGCTGAGAGGGGAACAACTTAAAAGAACCCCTAATGGAGCTCAGGAAGCTGGATGTTGGTTTATTTAGAATGTAGGTGCAGCTGCCCATCTTAAGGGCATCACATAGGTGATATAAGGACCCACAAGCCATGAAAATAGCCAATCAGGCATCCCCTGGCATGCAGCCTCCTAACAGACAGGTGGGCACATGTCACCTTCCGGGCCTCACCCACCGAAGGAAGCAGCTGCCGTTCTCCTCAGCTCCACCAGAGCCCTCCTCATCCTGGACGATGGGTGCCAAGGGACATCAACTTCAAAACAGGCAGCTGGTGCCACCTTAGGCGCCCAGAGCTGGCAAAGGAGTGCCACCTGCAACCCTGTCACTGCAGGTAGGAGCTGTCTGCTGAGCAGTCTGATGGAGGATGGCAGCCCCTACGTGGCTGCTCCAAGGGGAGCAGGGCTTCTGTGCAGCCGGGCCTTTCCCTTCTTCTGACCAGGGACGCCTGGAAGCCAAAGGGAAAAATGTGGAGGGAGGAGGCAGAGCGGAATATTTGTGGCTGAGCAGGATTGTCCTTGCTCTTGGGTGACCGTCAAGGGAGGATGACATCTCCCTCAGCTTCCCTGGGCTCTCTTGGTGGGGGCCTCTCGTGTGTGTGTGTGTGTGTGTGTGTGTGTGTGTGTGTGTGTGTGTGTGTGTGTGTAGGTTCTCTGACTCAACTGGACAGATGCAGCTGAAGGTTCCACGGGCTGCTTCCATCATCAGAAGCACCTGGCAACCTCGGAACGCAAAGTCTGTTTAAGAACCTGCTTTACTGGGCACTCTCCAACCTTCAGAGATGGATGCTACCAGCAAACCTCACCAGATCCCCCCGGAGATGGGGATCTATGCTGAAAAGCACAATATCTTCCAGATCATGCAGGGCCTGATGGAAGCTCTCCTCGTGTCCCAGCCAGCCAAGCCCATTGACTTCATGATAGAACATCTCAAGAAGAACAATGAGGAGGTGCCCAAGGTCTTCATTGTGGGGGCCCCGGCTTCTGGGAAGACCACCATTGCCCGCTGGATTTGTAAGCACCTCAGTGCAACGTATCTTTGCCCCAAGGACCTCGTGTATAGCAAGCTGCTGAAGAGGGCCAGGGAGGCCGCAGCATGCCAGGCACGTGGGGAGAAGATCCCCGATGAACTGTGGGCTTATCTCCTGCAGGAACGCATGAGTGACGTGGACTGCGAGGCCTTGGGGTGGGTGGTGGATGGCTTCCCCCAGACCAGGCAGCAGGCCCTGGAGCTCCAGACCCTGGGTGTCCTCCCCCGGCACCTCGTGGCCCTTTATGCCCCGGACTCGGTGCTGATCGAGAGGAACCTGGGCAAGCGTGTGGACCCCTTCACCCAGGAGGTCTATCACACCACCTTTGATTGGCCAGTCGACTTGAACCTGCAGAAGCGCTTGGTGAAGCCGGAAGACACCTCAGAGCAAGCCACCGCTCGGCGGCTTCTGGAGAGCCACCGCAACATGCCCGGCATCATCCAGACCTACCAGGATTGCCACAAGGCTATCAATGCAGACCAGCCCTGCGTCGACGTCTTTGCCCAAGCGCTCAATTTTGTGCAGAGCCGTCCACGCTCCAACGCCCCCTTCACTCCCCGCATCTTGCTCCTGGGGCCCCCAGGCAGCGGCAAAAGCCTGCAGGCCGCTCTGCTCTCCCAGAAGTACGGGGTGGTCAACATTCTCTTTGGGGACCTCCTGCGGGAGAAGGTGGCCGGGAACACGGGCGTGGGGGAGTTCATCAAGCCCTTTTTTGAAAAGGGGTACCCCGTGAATGACAACATCGCCTTGCACATCCTCCAGGAGCGGCTGGAACAGCCCGACTGCCGCACCTACGGCTGGGTGCTCCACGGCTTCCCTCGGGACGTGGACCAGGCGCTGCTCTTCCGGCAGATCGGCGTCGAGCCCAACCGAGTCTTCTTCCTCAACCTGCCCACTGAGGTGGGGCTGCAGCGCCTCTGCCAGCGTGCCACCGACCCCGTCAGCGGAGAGAGGTACCACACCCTCTACAAGCCGCCTGTGGAAGAGGAGGTCCACCAGCGCCTGCGCCGGCACCCCAAGGACAACCCCATCCAGGTGGAGCGGAAGACGGACCTCTACAGCAACCAGTTGCCCGACCTGGAGGAGCACTACGAGGACTCCATTTGCCTCAATGCCGACCAAGACCCCTACACTGTCTTCGAGTACATCGAGAGCTGCCTGGTCAAGCCCCTGCCCCTCTGTAAGCTGTGAGGCCCGAGAGGTGCCCCCTCCCACCCCGTGGCTCTGCCAGCATCGCCCTGGCAGCAAGCAGCATGTTTAGCACTAATGAGAGAATAAAATTATTTTGTTTTCACGTGGAAGCCATCACTACTTCTTGTTTAAGAAATGCCTTGTCAGCCACCATGCCTGGCTCCTGCCAGGCGCTGCTCATGGTGCCCATCTCTGTCAACTGGCAGGAGGCTGGGGGCCAGAAGAGAGCCTCATTCTGCCTGCCTACCTTCGGAAGCTAACTCTACCCCCCATGTGCTCCTAGGGGCTTTTTGGATGCCTGACCTAGCAATTAGTCACACCTCTCCCCCTGAAACCTCAAAGGAATGGCCCAAGAAATGGGCCTCTGCCCCTGCCAGCAGAGGCTGGTCCAGGAGTGGCGGTTTCTGTCCAGTTGACAGGGAAGGAATGGGGCTGAATCCCAGCAGGGAGCATCGCCCTGGATGGACAGGCAGGCCAGGCCCCTTGCTCTGCTTCCCCCTGCCCCCATCTGCCAATCAACAGAATAAGAGAGCTAGAAGGGACCTTGGAGGTCTCCTAGCAGCCCTACCCCCTGTTAAAACGGGAGACCCTACACCACTCTGGGCCAATGGCCGTCCAGTCTCTTCTTAGGAGCCTCCTGACTCCCCTTCCCCCTGAACGTAGCTGGGAAGATTCCGTGGCTTCAGCTCCTCCATCTTTGCACAGCTTCCACCTCATGCCGGAGGATCTACCCGCCTAGGATGATCCCGCCTCCCGACCGGCCGCTGCCCAGGACAAGTGTCTTCTGAGAGAGGGAACCAGGCTGAGCCTCTCCCAAAACAGGGAAGAATGCGGCCCAGGCGCTATTGCAACATTGGAGCAATAGTGGAAGATGCGTCCCCCCCCCCCGGAGGGCAGAGAGGGGGCAGTCCTGGGCGTCCCTCCGGGTGGCTGTCCATCCCACCCCCTTCTTGCAAAAGCCCCAAGGGGGGGCAGCTTACTTGGGGTAGCAGCCTTGAGAAGAGCCAGTCGCTTCGTCAAGTTGACTCCCCTGTGCAGTAGAGCGGGTAATTTCTGCCCAGAGATTGTAGATTCCCGGGATGGGAAGGAACCCAGCGGTCCTCTGGTCCACCCCTGTCAAAGGCAGGAGACCGCAAAGGCCCTGCCGGCCCCACCAGGCCAATCAGACGGAGAAAGAGGCTCCAGGGGAGACTCCCTTCTAGGGAGATGTACCTGTATAAAGCCATGTACAGCGAAGGCCTTGACTTACAACCTTTTGTTTAATGACCTTTCGACATTATAAGAGTGTTGGGACAAGAACTTCACACTTACCGACCGTCACATGATCAAATTCAGATGCTTGGCCACTGACTCACATTTATGACGGTTGCATTGTTCTGTGGTCCCGTGATTCCCTTTTGTGACCTTCTGACAAGCAAAGTCAATGGGGAAGCCGGATTCACTTAACAACCGTGTTTCTGACTTAAGCAGTGCAGCGATTCACTTAACGTATCTGGGAAGAAAGGTCATAAAATGGAGCAAAACTCATTTATCTTAACGAAGGAAATTTTGGGTCTGCCTATATTTATGATCCAAATTTGAAGTTACAAAGGCCTGCCCCCCCCCCCCTTCCTGGAATCACGTGACCACATTTGGGGCAACCGGCTGGTGTTTGTGGTGACCCAGTTACGTGACCACAATTTGCTTCTGGTCTCCGTCAGAGAAGCCCCCCCCCATAGGGAACGCTGGGCTGGCTTCACTAGGCCACCTTGGCTTTCCAGCTGCAGCATCTGCTTAACTCCCATTGCAAAAAAAGTGGTAAAACTGAGCACGGTCGTATGATGACCTGCTTAACGACGGTCATGGCTTGTGATTGTAATTGCAGCCTCAATTATGGTCGTACTTCAAGGACTGCCCCCGGGAACATTGTCTGGCAAGGGTGATCCAGCATCCCCTCCCTCCCTCATTGATATTCATGTTGATTATTGGGGGGGAGGGGAATGTCTAAGACATTTTTAGTGTGTGCGCGTGAGGTGTGTGTGAAGCCTCCATTTTCTGACCATGAAATGGGCCCCAATGGGTTTTTCTCGAGAGCTCCTCCGCCCCCACCTGTGCCCAGCAACAGGGCCCTCAAGGCCCAAAAGCCACAGTAGGGGAAAGCTGGTGTTCATGGGATTTGGGCAGCAGAATTGTTTCTGGGGAAAGGAAAGGGGAAATTGGGGGGAGGGAGTGGGGTTCACCACCGAGACAGGCTGCCTCTCCTGCTTCCTTTTTTTTCATACAATCTCTGAAATTGCAGGAGAAAAAAAACACCAATGGGTTTTGTGGCATTCTCACCATACACTTAACTGAAGCCACTCTTGCTCTGTCCAGGAGTTCAATTCTGAGCAGCTGAAGGTTGCCTCAGCCTTCCGTCCTTCCAGGGTCTGTACAATGAGGACTTGGATTGTTGAGGGCAAGAGGCTGACTCTGCAAACGGCTTAGAGAGGGCTGGAAAGCACTGCAAAGCGGCATATAATTCTAATTGCTATTGTTATCCCCCCCCTTCTTCTCTCTCTCTCTCTCTTATCTATCATCATCATTTATCCTCATCCTCATCCCATTGATACAGGCCTGCATGGCAGGAAAAGTGACTCCTATCCCACAATGCTTTCCCCAGAATCCTAAGCACCTATGCGTTAACAGAGGATCGGCCAGGCTGCTTCAAGCAGGCCCCCTTCCTCTCTGTTGGTCGCGGGTTCAGGCTGTCGGGAGACCAGGCCCTTGCTCGCCCCCCAATGCCCCAGCCCTGCTTTGGAAGGGGCCAGCGAGGCCTTGCCAGGCTCTGTACCTGCCCCACTCGGCCCCATTCTGCAAGAGGGCTGGGCGGTTGCTGAAGCAGGGATTCCGCATGGGCCGTGCAGGAGAGCCGGTTCTCCTGACACCAGGCACTCGGCTTCTGCAGGAGCCAGGCTCTGCCTTCCCAGGGCTGCTGCTGCTGCTGCTGCTGCTTCTCTCCCCAAGGAGAGTTTTTAAATTGGGGAGGCTCTTTTGCCCACTCCTCTATGTTTTACCTGCCCCAGAGGCTATTTCTGGGTCACCAGCAGTGCTGCTCCCTTTACTGCAAAGCCCCCAAAGTGGGTCTTACACAGGCTGTTTCCTTCCTGCTCACCCTCCTCCCTCCTGGGTACTTGTCAGCCCAGCTGATGGATCACAGCCCTGGAGGGGGAGGAAGAAGGAGGAGAGCCCCCTCCTCAGTCCTCCTCCTCACTGGCGGTCCCTCAGCCTGGCTGCTTCTGGTCCTGGGGCTGCAGTGTTAGAACCCCTCCCTGGTGGCTGCCTGTTCCTTGGGCAGCTTCTCCCAGCCTTGGCTCCTCCACCCCCACCGCAGGAGAAGAAGGGCGGCTGCTGAGGGGCAGCCAGGTTAGGAGAGCCTAGAGGCATGGAGGATGGGAGGGTGGCAATGGTTGTGGTGTTGCGGGTACAAAGAGCCAGGGCACTTTGGCATTGAAGGGTGAAGCTGCTGAGAATCAGGAAACCGTCTCCACTTAGTCAATGTCTGAGTAAGAGGGAAGAGAAGCCTCTGCCAGCCTTGCCCATACCATACAGTTGGTGCACAATCTCTGGCTGTGCCCTCTGAGGGCAGAGCTAGGAAGACAGAGGGAATGTTGCTCGAGCTTCCCTTCCTGGCTTAACCCTCCCTCCCCTTCTCTCCCCAGGACTGGTGGAGTCCAGCGGCAGCCCCACCGCCCCGCTGGGCAGCGAGGAGGCCTTCGTGGCGCTGCCCGCCTGTCTGCCCGACCGGCCCGATGCCTGCGGCTCCCCCCGGCCAGAGCCCGGCACACCCCAGCTGATGCCCGGCGGACCCCTCTTCGTGCCGCTGCACTCGGAGTGGACGGCGGCGCTGGCCACGTGGGGGCCGGCCTGGGAAGGCCACGTCTACGGCGCCGGCGCCCTCTTTGCCCTGCTGGCAGCGCTGGCCCTGCTGGCCCTGCTGGCGCTGCCCTGCCGCCTCCGCCGCCTGGCCGCCCCCGAGGG
>JAPKID020005996.1:0-10855 GCA_026931265.2 Tropidonophis doriae | reverse complement strand
TGAGAAGTCTTGCTGCAGTACTATTTGTAGTACTATACTACAAATGCTATTTTGTCAAACTAGACAAGAACCAGCCAGGAAAGTACTGGAGGATTTCTTGGTTATGTCTAGATTAATGAAGAGAAGGGATAGGGGGCAATATTATAGCAGTCTTTTAGTACCTGGGGGGCTATCACCAAGAAAAGAGGGCTCAATCTATGCTCCAAAGTGTATGAGGGCAAGACAAGAAGTAACAGATGGAAGCTCATCAGATCCAACCTAGAACTAAGGAGAAATTTCCTGATAGTTAGAACAATTAATCAGTGGAAGAGCTTGCCTTCAGAAGTTGTGGGTGCTCCATCACTGGAGGCTTTCAAGAAGAAACTGGGCAGCCATTTATCCAGAATGGGATAGGGTCTCATGTTTGAGGAGAGGGTTAGACTAGAAGACCTCCAAGGTCCTTTCCAATCCTATTGTTCTACGTTCTACTGAATCCAGTTAATTCATCTTTCAGGCTCATTGATTTTCAAATAGCAGCACCAACATGCCAGAGTATTTCTCTTCTCACTAAATAGAATCCCATTAATTGTACCTCATTGGGGATAGAAGGGATAATTGTGTTCTCGATAAGCAAGCCCCTTGCATTCTCTCTGCACCATCTGGGAGCAGCAGTTCCTTTCTTACAAAATATGTAAAAATATGGACTCCCTTAAGAAATTGCTTGTGGTGCATCTGCTCTTTTCTCTCCTCCTAGCCCACCGCCATGCTAATGGATTTTAAATCCAGCATATGAGGTTTATAAAATGTGTGTGTGTGTGTGTGCACGCATGTGTGTGTGTGTGTGTGTGTGTGTGTGCATGAAGGGGGTGTGGAATAACTGAAAACATTTGTGTAAATTGCTTGTTCACATATAAAATATCACAGAGATAGGAATGGTCCCAGATGTGGAAGCCTTTTTAGCTCCAGGAGATTGAAAAGAAACAAATATAATAAGGGGGGAGGCGACACCTTCTTCCAGCTGTTTGATGATATGGATCCTGAACAAGCTTGTCTTTCAAAAAAAATGTGAGCTGCCTGCACAGCTGTGGAAAATGTATTGGCTGCATCTCATAAATGCTGGAGGAACATCAGCATCAGATAGAGAAATGCTGTGGCTTTCTTGTGTCGTTTTCATTCTTGGGGTATTTTAGAATTTTGAAGTCTTCAGGGCTCCCTGAGGCTGGTTGTTTTCTTGCAGATGTTTCATTACCCAACTAGGTAACATCATTAATGCTAGAAAGGAGTGGGTGCTACTTTCTCTTTAGGTACAAATAGTTTGCCTTGCCAATGTTGGTGGGAGTGTGCTTGTCTCTTTGGTAGTTCCTTGATTAGGAAATCATCTAATCAATCAGAATGGAAGGGATCTTGTAGGTCTTCTATTCCAGTGGTCACCAACTGGTGGTCCGTGGACCGCTGGTGGTCCATGAGAAAATGTTGGTGGTCCACAGAAAAATCTTAGCATTTTTGCATTTTGTATATTGGCCTAAATCAGGGATTGTCAAACTATGGCCCTTGGGTTGGATACAGTCCGCTGAAGCAATTACTCCTGCTCGCTGACAGGATGGGGTCCTTCAGGCACTTAGCTTGGCTGCCTGTTTAGTAGCTCCATCCTTTCCGTCCCTCCCTCCCTGGGAGTCCAGATGCTTCAGTGAGCAGTGCATGAAACTTTGGCCAAGCTCCTCCAAAGACAGAGTTTGCAAGGGGCCGATCTAGCGCCCGGGATGGCTACAAGACAAAGATCCATTCTTGGCCCTATTTGAGATTCCTAGCAGCAATGGACAGCCAACCTAGGATTGACCCCGGGTGCTTGTCTCCAATAATGGGCATCCAAGCTAAGTGCCTAGAGGACCCCATCCCATCACTAATTCACATTAGTGGTCCACGGGATTTAAAATTAAGAAATTAGTGGTCTCTGAGGTTTGAAAGGTTGGTGACCCCTGTGCTAGTCCAAGCATAGGAGACCCCATGCCATTTCAGATACGTGGCTGTCCAGTCCCTTTTTAAAAACCTCCAGTGATGAAGCTCCTACAACTTCTGAAGGCAACTTCTGTTCCACGGGTTGATTGTTCTCACTGTCAGAAAATTCCCTCTTATTTCCAGGTTGAATCTCTCCTTGATCAGTTTCCATCCATTGTTCCTTGTCTGGCCTTTTGGTGCTTTGGAGAATAGCTTGACCCCCTCCTCTCTGTGGCAGCCCCTCAAATATGGGAAGACTTCTCTCATGTGTCCCCAGGTCCTTCTCTTCACTAGACTAGCCATGCCCATTTCCTTCAACCGTTTATCCTATGTTTTAACCTCCAGTTGTCCAATCCTCCTGGTTGCTCTTCTCTGCACTTTTTCTAGAGCCTCAACATCTTTTTTATAGTGTGGCGACCAAAACTGGATGCAACGGGAGCAATAGAACAGCAAATAGAAATTGGGGCTTAGAGCAATTTGAGTTTCCACTCAAACCCCTTCTCCTTGGTTAATTTATCTCACTATTAGGAAGTTTCTCTGGATTGCTATCGCACACAGAAGAGAGGCAGATCATCTTTTACTCACAAAGGGGGTGTGGAAAGCTGCCAGTATAAAATAATAGTATCTTTTAAGTGATTATAATATATGGCATGCTAGCAAAAACCGTTATTTCACCGGGGTGGGGGAAAAAAAGAGTTATCTCCAAAAGAGATGTGAATTATGGAATTTCACTACCGAAGTACAAGAGCTGATAGAAGTGATTAGTTTGTTGCAATGAACGGACTTGAAAGAAAGGCCCCTTAAGAATTTGCCTTATGGTCATAAATTAAATGTTCAGTAAAAGATGGGTTATCTAATCAGCCTCTTTCGGGTCAATCCCATTTTAATATGCATTTTCATTGCTGCCACTAAATATGGAAAGCATTGAAAGGGGGAGGGGAGGGTTTCCTGGTTATAGTCTACATGTAGATACCACCAGAGCAAAGATTTCTAGAAAACAAATTCCAGCATAATTTGGGCCATATGGGACACCGTCCGACTTGGCTGAGTCTCTGAAAAATGCAGCCCATGAGAATAGCTGCCTCCAAGGGCTACAGGGGGTCAAAGGACAAGATCCTGAAGCTAATGAGTGACTTTAAAAGGCAAGTGGCAAAAGTTGTGGGGAAGGAACTTTCAATCACCCTAAATTAGAGGACCATCACATTAGAGAGAAAGTTTAATGCAAACACTTGTGTGAAATTCTAAAACATACGATGAACGGTTGCAGGAACTGGACATGGCTAGTCTAGTGAAGAGAAGGACCAGGGGAGGCTGGATAGCATCTTCCAATATTTGAGGGGCTGCCACAGAGAGGAGGGGGTCAAACTATTTTCCAAAGCACCTGAAAGCAGGACAAGGAATAATGGATGGAAACTGAACAAGAAGAGATTCAACGTAGAAATAAGGAGAAATTTTCTGTTGGTGAGAACAATCAACCCATGGAACAGAAGTTGCCATCAGAAGTTGTGGGAGCTTAATCATTGGAAGCTTTCAAAAAGAAATTGGACTGCCATCTTTCAGAAATGGTGTAGGGTCTGCTGGTTGGGTAGGAGGTTGGACTAGATGACCTACAAGGTCCCTTTGAACTCTGTCAATCTGTTACTGCTTTCTAACCACCTATATATTTTCAGGGAAACACATTGAAAGATGATTTGAACATTGGAGAAAGAAACATCAATACTCTGTATTATGTGGGTGATATTATTCTGACAGCTGAACATGCTAATGGACTGCAAACTCTAGTAATGAAAGTCAAGAAGCACAGTGCAAAAAATGAAATTATGATTAAATATAAAAACTAAAAATAGATACATTGTACAGTCTCAGAATGGATATTAAAATGGTGAGTCCTTTTGCCTTGTTAAGATTCACTGTTAACAGAAAAGGAACCAGCAATCAAAAATACGCTGTAGGCTAGCACTTGGCAGAGTAGCAGCGAAGGCCTTGGGGGAGAGAGATTCAGATGCCATCATATATTTATACCTAAAATGATGACAATCATGCAGGCTATAGTTTTCCATGTGATATTTTATGGAAGTGAATGTTATACTTTGAAGCAGCAGGGTATTGTACAAAGGACATGGATACTTTTGAGTGTTGGTGTAAGAGAAGACTATACCATGGATTGCCAAGACAAGGAAAAAAAATAAATCATAGAAAACAAATAATTTCAGAGCATTCGATCATAACACAAATTATCATAATGGACTGTCAGAATATTCATGAACTGGCAGAGACATGGTAACAAGGTCAGCCAATGTACAGACATGGCAACTGGGTCAGCAAATGGGAACGATTTGCTGACTGAGAGCCATGCCAGATGGCTGAGAGCCTGGGCGTGGCTTACCTATGTAGCTCTGAGTCTGTGCAAAAGAATCTAGTCTGTTCTCTGAAATGAAACTGGAAACTAATCTCTCTTCTGCCTGTGTTTTGCCTGTAACTACTACCATGTTGGAGAATCTACTATTGGTATTATACATTGACTCATGTGTTATTCTGTATATAAAGAAGTTAATGAATCCTGCTGAATCAGTTATCTGTGTGTGCTTTCTGGGTTTGATTTTTGCAACAAACTCTGACATGGACTAAAAGGACTTGAGAAGTCCCATAATGCTGAGAAAGATGGAAGGGCAAATAGGATTAACAGCAAGATGGATAGACTGGGGTGATGGGTGTCCACAGCGGGGGATAACTTTCCACCAACAACCCTTTCTCAACGGGGTGGGGAGAAGAAGTCACTACTTATCTCCAGTCTACAACACAGTTCTTGCAGTAGTTCCAAGATTTTACAACCAGTTGATTAGGGCAGGGGTGGCAAACTCAAGGCCCTTGGGCCAGTTCCAGCCCGTGGGGTGCTTACATCTGGCCCACAGGGCCTCCCTGGATACAGCAAAGGACCAACACGCTGTGCTTCTGCCAGCAAAAACAGAGCTCCGTTTTCTCTGATAGAGCATTGCAGGAGGCCGTCCCAGCCTAAAACACACCTTGGGAGCCCATTTTTGCCAGCAGGGTGCTTGGGCCACTATAGGTCCCCCCAACATGAGTGATGTCAAGCTGGCCATGCCCAGCCTGGCCACGCCCCACCCCCCAGGACAAATACAACCCTGATGCGCCCCTCAATGAAATTGAATTTGACACTCCTGGATTAGGGTGACCCTGAGGGTCTAAATAAACCCCCAAGAGTATTAAAGACCAGATGGCTACAAAGAAATACATCCTTTCATCCCCCCCACTTACCATCCTATTAGAACCTAGCCTTCCATCCCGTCACCATCCAGTCTCAACTGTCAATATCTACCCTTCCATTGCCCTGCCATCAAAACTGATGAAGCTTCTGGGATGAGAAGCGAAATATTTTATTCTTCCTCAAGGGAAAAAAAACGGTCCAGCTGGCTTTTGAAGAAGAAAAAAACACCCTTGAGAAAGCTATGGCTGAGAATCTCCATAGACAAATCTGAAGAAGGGTTTGCTACTGAAAATTGCATGTAAACAGAGGACAGTTATAATAAAAGGGAAATTTACACCAGCAAGAGGCATGTTTCAAAAGGAAGCGGTGTCTCAGTGGCTAAGACGCTGAGCTTGTGGATCAGAAAGGTCGGTAGCTCAGCGGTTCGAATCCCTAGCTCTTCATAACCAAGTGAGCTCCCATTTCTTGTCCCAGCTTCTGCCAACCTAGCAGTTTGAAAGCACGTTAAAAAATGCAAGGAAAAAATAGGAGCTACCTTTGATGGGAAGGGAACAACGTTCCGTGCGCCTTCAGCATTGAATCATGCCAGCCACATGATCTTCGGACAGCGCTGGCTCTTCAGCTTCAAAACAGAGATGAGCACTGCCCCCTAGAGTCGGGAACGACTAGCACATATGTGTGAGAGGAATCTTTACTTTTACTGCTTTGGAAGAATTGAATGTCAGCCAACACAATAGTTCTAGCCAACTAAAATAAGTAACCTTTATCATTATTATAGCCATTGATCAGCATTTAATACATTTAAAAGTTTACCAAATTCCGTTACCTCGATAATTCTGAGCAGTTGATAGAAATAGCATTGATCAAAGTAAATCCTATAAAAATACAAGTGGTAGAATACTAAAAAAAAAAAAAAGGATTCAAATTGATTGACTAAATTATGCAACGACTTTGAGAATATATTATTAAAATACGAAATTACCAAACAACTAAGTGAATTGGTATACGTATATAACCTTATTACTGTCAGGGACTAGTAACATATTAGAGAGAAAGGCATAAAGATATTTTTTAAAAAGCATAAAAAGCTTAAGATAATTCTGCATCGTTATAAAATCCTAATATTAAGAGAATATTTTCTTACATAAAGCAATGGCAGCTGAAACTAATTCTCTCACTCTTCTGGAGCTGTGGCTTCCACAATGAAAAGGAAGTGATTTGCTTTAAAAATCACATGCTAGCTTTTCTTAAGTGCAGAAAGCAAAATACACAGGATATATATATAAGGATGCTGCAAAATCTCCATTTCCTCCCGATCAGCTGGGACTCAAGAGGCAAAGAATAGATGGGGGTAGGACCAGTCAGAGGTGGTATTTACCGGTTATCCAAACTATTCAAAATTTCCGCTACTAGTTCTCCAGAACTGGTCAGAACCTGCTGAATCTATTGGGTAATGTGATTTATGACACAGACTGAGGGGAGGAAAGGAACAGGGGCAAAGTTCACAAGCAGATAAAGAGACCAAAGAAATGGCTGCGAATAAATATTGCCTGATGAAGCTGTTAATAAATCTCTGTTCTTTGTATCAAGACATTGGCTTGCTTATTATGAATCAGGAATGGCATTGTTAGGAAACTTTATAACCACCTCTGCATGCAAGGGACATTAAAAGTCTTCTACCCAACCTTCTGCTCAAGCAGGAGGCCTCATCCTATTCCGAACAAATGGAGCTGATCAAGAGGCTTGTTATGATTGTGTTTGTTGCTGCCATGGCGAGGGGTGGAAGTCTACATTATTTATTTAGCAATAGCTCTTAGACTTATATACCGCTTCACAGTCCTTTACAGACCTCTCTAAGCAATTTACAGAGTCAGCCTCTTTGCCCCCAACAATCTGGGTCCTCAATTTACCCACCTCAGTAGGATGGAAGGCTGAGTCGACCTCAAGCTGGTCAGAATCAAATTGCTGAACTGCTGGCAGGGAGAATTAGCTGGCAATTCTGCATTCTAAAAGGTAGCTCCATGGCTAAAATGCTGAGCTTGTCAATCGAAAGGTCGGCAGTTCAGCAGTTTGAATCCCAGTGCCACGTAACGGAGTGAACTCCATTACTTGTCCCAGCTTCTGCCAACCTAGCAGTTCGAAAGCATGTAAAAAATGCAAGCTATTGCTTGAGAAGGGAGGGTGGAAGGGAAATGTGAAGGAAGGTACAGTGGTTAGAATGCAGTATTTCAGGCTGACTCTGCCAACTGCCAGAAGTTCGAACCTGATGGGGCTCAAGGTTGACTCAACCATCCATCCTTCCGAAGTCATTAAAATGAGGAGCCAGATGTAAACCTGTTGAAGCGATATATAAGTCTAAGTGCTACTGCTATTGCTCTTATAACTTTTCCTTCTTTTTTCACCTCTCTTTCTTCTTTTTCTCTTTTAGCTTTAAAAAAATATGCCAAAAGCATCAGAAAGAGAATTTGGAAAAAAAATAATTCTCAAGCACCCTGAAAATATGGTAGCAAACCCATGGCTTTTATGCAAGGAGAGAGAAGTACAAAAAGTGGCAAGGCAGATTCCCAAGCAGACTTTAATGGGAACCATCTGCTTATTCCATCTTGCTTCATCATAACTCTTCGTGGTTTGTCCTGCTTTCTTTTATAATCCCCCAACGCCACTTCGAGACCAGCAAAACTCACAAAGCCCTGACTTTCCTTTGGAACAGACATTATTCTTGTGTGACTTAATCCACAACTGGAATGTTGTCAGATAAAATTCTCTCCTTTCTATAATTCTGAATTTAATTTGCAATTCCCAATTTAAATGCTAATGAATTTGTCACCTTTTAGAGCGGGGTACTTAGAGACGTGCAAAGCTTCGCAAGTGTGGTTAAGTTTTCTTGGGTTCTTCAGATTTCAAATTGTTGTGTTTTTGTTTCTTTGTTCCCTTGCTTGACTTTCATTTTGACTTCATTCGTTTGGAAGAAATATTCAAATTTTTATTTCAGATTTTAATTTAGTTTATTTCACCCTATACATTCGGCTCTGTAAATCCCAGTATAATTCCTAGTGAGATGATTAAAAAAATTTACTTTTCCAGTTATCTGGTACGTTAGATTTTTTTTTTTTCAGAATGAACCAAATATCTCTGTTCACCACACAGCAATTGTGACATATAATGAAATTCAACAAAAACTCGCAGAAATGATGTCAAGGTTGTGTCTTGTAGTTTTCAGGAAAACAGGCCCACTCATCCTGGTAACCCAATGTTGAGTCTGACTTCATGAATCCAAAGTTATCTGCCTGTCAGCCTCCCACAAAGAGCAGAGTAGAATCATGGCATGATGAGTTAATTCTACTTAATTATAATAGTACATTAACAGAATCTTGCAAGTCTGAAAGTAAAAATCTCCTAATACGTCCTTTACAGACCCCAAAATAGGATGAGTATCTTCTGAGCTTCTTTCTCCAGCTGTTAAATAGTTATGGGCTATTTTCTCTCTTATCTGATTTCCCTTGAAAGTATCACCTTCCACTGCCAAGGTCATTTTCACATACAATTACATCATTGTGGTGCAGTGGTGGATTCCTACCAGTTTGACCAAACTGGTATTAGCTTGGCAGCCTGGGTCACAGTGACCCACGCCTGCCACGCCCCCAAACTGGTTCTATCGGCAATGCCGTAGGCACCGCCATCTTGCTTTTTGCTTCTGCGCACGCACAGAGCAATTTTTGTTGTACATCAAGCATGTGCAAGCACCCAGCATGTTCCTGAGTGACTACCGGGACCCACTACTACTGTGATGGTGCTATGGTTAGAATGCAGCATTGCAGGCGAGTTCTGCCTACTGTCAGCAGTTCGATCCTGACCAGCTCAAGGTTGTCTCATCCTTCCATCCTTCCGAGGTGGGTAAAATGATGACCCAGGTTGTTGTGGGCCATATGTTGATTCTGTAAACCGCTTAGAGAGGGCTGTAAAGCACTGTGAAGCAGTATATAAGTTTAAGTGTTATTGCTATCCCTTCCTTTTACCAATAATTGAAAATTAGCAAATACTGTCCCTTTTTATGGAATTGGATTAAATTTTGTGGGCCTTTATTTTCAGCCTCTAATTACAGAAAAAAATATGGACAAACAAAGTTAAGGAAATTAGTGCTTCAAGTCTGTGGATGTGTGTAGAAACTTGGGCTAATCTTGGAAACCCATGGTAAAATAGCTGCCTCTTTTGCAAAGAACAGGATTTGCCCATTTCTGGTTTAAAGGGCCAGAAGGAAATAGAAAGTTAATGGCGGTCAGAGGTCACGATCCAAACCAAAGAAACAGGCAGAACCCTGACAAGTTGATAGATGAAGTGGCTTCACTGTGGAGATTTTATGGGGGTCAATGTATCCCAATGGATCTAGAACATTGGCTGGTTGTCAGGTCCTTCTCTGGTGGCAGACACACAGTGAAGAATTGCTCTGCTTGGCCTCTTAAGGACATAGCTGGAGATATTACAGCTATTGAAAACAGAACACCAATAAAAGAGAATATTTGTAGGCTGGATTGAGCTATGGAGTACTTGGTACTATCCGAATTAGGTGTCAGAGTTCCAAGTGACACGGCAAACGAAAGAAGTCTCCGAGCCTGAAGTTCCTCAAAGTTCCATTTTATTAGAGATGTCATTTTGGCACATCTGGAAAACCTCAAATCAGAAAGCTTCCAGCTTTTCCCACCCGGTTGAAAGTTCAAGACCCTGTCCCAACATTCACAAGTCCATCCCATGGTCCAATCTCCCACTGCCACAAAGGCAGATTCCTCCCTTCCAGTTCCTGCCAGGTGCAGAGACAAAAAAGACCTTGAGTTTCTAAGAAGAACGTTGTTATGGCTACATATCACCCAACTCCATATAACCTCCCCTCCCATTTTCCCACCGTAGAAAATGTGGCAGGCCTGAAGTCCAAAGAGAAAAGATGGCTTGCAGGCATGCCACTAGGTGGTTTTCTTGCAGTCATTTCATTATCCAACTAGATAACACTACCAGTTTTAGAAGGGAGTCGGGATTGTACAGAGAAGGAGGAGGATAACTATGGGGCCCCTGGTGCTCTCTGAGCTTGGTCTTCTTGTAGACCTTTCATTACCAAACTAGGCAACATCAGCAGTGCTTTCTTGAATCTGCAACAATATGAACTGTTTTTATAGTTTTTAAAACTGTAACAATAACAGTATAACAGAGTTAGAAGCAATGGTGGGATTCAATTTTATTTTACTACTGGTTCTGTGAGCATGGCTTGGTGGGCATGGCAGGGGAAGGATACTGAAAAATCTCCAATCTCTCCCACTCCAAGGGAAGGATACTGCAAAATCCTCATTCTCTCCTCACTCCAGGAGAAGGATAGTGTAAAATCCTCATTCTCTCCTCACTTCAGGGGAAGGATAGTGTAAAATCCCCATTCTCCCCTCACTCCAGGGGAAGGATACTGCAAATACCTCATTCTCTCCTCACTCCAGGGGAAGGATAGTGTAAAATCCTCATTCTCTCCCCACTCCAAGGGAAGGATACTGCAAATACCTCATTCTCTCCTCACTCCAGGGGAAGGATAGTGTAAAATTCTCATTCTCTCCCCACTCCAGGGGAAGGATACTGCAAAATCCCCATTCCCTCCCCACTCCAGGGGAAGGATACTGCAAA
>JAPKID020005995.1:0-10855 GCA_026931265.2 Tropidonophis doriae | reverse complement strand
GTCCACACATTTCGGCCCCGGATCCAGGGGGTGGGGAGGATGCCCGGGAAGATGGTCGGGTCGGGGGGGCTATAAAAACCCCACATACAACAGATGGAATAGCCTCCCAGCTCGCCCGGAGCCTCCCTCATCACCTCTCCACGCTCCTAAAATCCACCAGCCTCCTCGCACCATGCCACGCTGGAGCCCGATCTCAAATGACCGCTGCGGGACGTGGTTCGGTGAGACAGGCCGAGTTAGGCCACAAGCTCGCGGCGCGCTGCTCCACGCCTCACCGTCATGCCCCTGCTCCAAAAGTGTTCGCCGTGACGGCTGGCATACCGGCTAGTTGTGCCAGCCCTCCATGTTGTCAAATTCGGGCTGGAATCGTCGCTCTGGGAGAAAAAACCACCCCGACCTCCGCTCCGTCCTCAGAGACTCGTCTTCATTTCGCGCATGCGCAAATATCAATATTAAATATAAATAAATAATTCAATGCTCACACATACACACACAAACACACACACACACAGAAAAGAAATGCCTTGTTATGCTTACTCTTACAAACTTTGTCACTATTCACATTCAACACCAACATATGTTTCACAAAAAGCTTTTCATATCTGTGGCAGCTTGAAATGCTTCATTGATAAAATGCAATTACAAACTTGCCTACAGACTCAAAGCATGAAAGAGTATCAAAATGAAGAAAGAGTATTCTCTTATAAAGGAACAAAGGCAGGGCATTTGCTCTATATGCAAAATCTGATAGTTAACCATCCCCCAAATCAACAAAATAAGGGAAGACATCAGTCCATCATTAACAGTTCAGAGAAAGCAAAAAAAAAGAAATGAAAAAAACAAAACAAAAGCAAAATTACAGGATATTATAGCATTCTCCACAATGCCAGCCAAATAAGGATGAAGCATACAAAATCTGATTTATGTGAGGGGAGGGGAGGGGGGAAGAAGCCCAAACCCAAACATGGAAACTTATGGGGTAAGAAACCTGGAAAGGAGGTTTCGTACTCCTTTCCAGGAGTACCATGGAAAAGGGTAGAAATAGTTAATTGGAATTTAGGGGTAAGGTGGGGAAACATAATATCGGAACACCTTATCTCTGTTCCAAATTTGGAATGGCTTGGTTTTCTGATAGAAGATGGAAGAATTCCATAAAAAGTCACAGCTGTAAAATAAATCACTTTCCTTCTCACATAAATAAACTACATTTGATTTATATCCTGCCTTTCTAACAGGATTGCAAAGAAACATATAAAGTAGCCCTTCCTCCAATATCTTTTCCCATAACATACTGTAGGGAAAGCCTCATACACCTCCTAGGGTATATATGAGGCTAAGATAGTGAGCAGCTCAAGTCACCCAGTGAATTTATATCAGAATATCCATGTGGATTTTAGTCCATCTTCTTGAACGCTACATTACATATACCGTATGTGTATACGTATATGTATATGTAACGCTATGTTACATATACTCGCCGCCCCGAGTCCCTTCGGGGAGATGGGAGCGGGTTATAAATTCAATAAAATAAATAAAATAAAAATTCTATACTTCCATATAGTTCTTGGAAGTCTAAGAGCAGAATTCAAAAATGATAAAATGATCACATAATAGCATTGTACTAGTTATGTGTATTCTGAACATGAAACATTAAGATTAATTTTGAAACGAATAAGAGCATATTAAGAATTAACAATTCTGCAGAATTAACAGTAGTAAATCTTGAATCATATTTTAAATATTGAGAAATCAGTGACTGACTTATCAAAAAAACACACCAAATGGTTATATTATTATACAAATGAAGGCAAATATGTCCTTATAATGCTATAGAATCTAATTCCACTGGGACAAGAGGTTTAGTTTTCCGAGCTTTTGGACTCATGCTGGAATTCATCCTTAGGGAACTTCATGCTCTCCATAATATGTGCACCAGTATGCGTAGTATGTATGTGGTGCTTGGTATTATTATTATTATTATTATTATTATTATTATTATTATTATTATTATTATTATTATTATTATTATTATTATTATTATATTTACAAGATTGTGATGCTGCTTTGGAACTGTCCTTTGTTGTCTCTACACGAATGAGACACAACTGAAAACAAATTCTGTGGCACATGAAAAGTCTGCAAATGAATTGGCTGCTTTAACAATCCAAAAACAGGTGATTCATAGGCACTCACGAACCTTTTTTTGAGAAACTTTAAAAAATATTTTTCTTAGCCTTAATGTCAAATACATGTGTGACCACTAGCTTAAAACAGAAAAGGCAGATCAATGCATTATCATAGCTAGGCATATCTTCTTACTATCATAGATGCCTTACTTAAGAATCAATTGCCCAAGACAAAGGATTTATTCATTCAATATAATGATGTCACAAGAGAACGGAATGTTTTCAGCTTAGTAACTACTTAACATTAACAGATTGGCACTTCTCAATTCAAAAATCCACTCCATCTATGAGTTGAAACATTAGATGAAAGTTCATATGATTAATATGCTGCTGGGCTGTATCATTATTTCTTACTATTTTCTCAAAAGTAATTTACAGATTGTAGGGCATCTGAGGCTACAGAACACAAACTGGAATATGTTTGAAACAACCTCCATTATTTATGCTTATGTTTCTCCATGAAAGAAAGAAATTATCAAAAAGTAGGGAAAAATGGTACAACAATGCTTTTAAAAGGTCTGTGCCTTATTGATTTTACAATATAGAACTGCAAGTAAAGAAAATGGCTCTAAAGAACTAAAAAAAGAAAAAAAAACCTATTAAAACATTAATTTAATAAACAGAAAATACGACTTCAGCAACAGAGTGATCAATGCCTGGAAAGCACTGCCTGACTCTGTTGTTACATCCCCAAACCCTCCCCTAATTTCAACCTAAGATTATCTACTGTTGACCTCACCCCATTCCTAAGAGGTCTGTAAGGGACATGCATAAGTGCAAAAGCGTGCGTACCGTCTCTCTCCTACTGTCTCCATTCATTCATTCCCATTTATTGTGTTCATATTTATGTTTATACTTATACTTGTTATCTTTTACATATTTGACAAACTATACAAAATAAAATTAATTTCAGCACAATGAGAAACTCAAAGAAATTCACTTTTTCCCCAAATCGGCTTTCACATCTCTATGAATGGGCTAAACATGGGACCTTGAAAGTGACATGAGTTAATAAACCAGTTGAAAAAGAACAACAGGAGATTAACTAGCTAATCCATTTTTTCACATCAATTCTTCCCAGATGCTGTCCTCTTGGTGTTCTTTTTTAACTGATTTAACTCACGTCACCTTCCAGTGGGAAAAACAAGGCATTATTATTATTACTATTATTATATGATGGGATGAATCTTAACTTCAAGAGGTATACTAAGTATAACAACTTAAAACAATATAATTCAAGCCAATTCAAAAACATATATAATGCAACTCTACCAGTCCCTCTCTAGCCCAAAGAACAAAGTAGTCCAAAGTACATGAATCAGACACACATATGTTACATCTTGAAAAATTATCATGGTAGTTGTTCTTAGTTGGTACCAGTGATGTAATCTTCTGAAGTCTGCTACCAGTTTTGTGTGTGCATGAGGCGCGCCTGCACAGCGCTAAAAAAGGGGAAATTTTGAAGCCTTCCGAGTCTGCAAAGGTAAGTAGAATAGCGAGGTGGGGATATCCGCTGTGCCATGTGCCTTTCTAGATTAGCTAGAAAGCAGGAAATCCAGTAGTTCTAGCTAATATAATCATGTGTCACAGCTGATCTTTGGGAAATACTGGTTTGCCCAAACAAGTAGCATTTTTTACTACTAGTTTGGGTGAACCGGTCTGAACTGGTAGCATTTCACACACACACACACACAGCCCAGTTGGTACCTACTACAGTAAATGAAGCTAGGTGATAAGTGAAAATAGTGTAATTTGCAGGAATAACAGCACTCATAAATATCCTTAAAATTGCTTAGGTTTCAAGTCCTCAAAACATTAACCTTCCTGCAAAGGGTTCCAGATTGAGAAAGGTTGCTAATTCCCTACGGTGGTGTAGGAACAAAGCTTGGAGGGAAACAGGAAATATTTATTTCCTTCATCACTAATATTTTTTAAAGAGAAAATGGGAATGCAATCCCACATGTAGTCCTTTTTGACTGGGACATATATATTTGCTATATATCCACTATGTATAATGAGGATCCTTTTTATATGCAAGGCTCAAGTTAGGATTACGTGATGTAGCTTCAAAGAAAAACCAGATACAGTGTTGGAGATATTAGTATGATGCTGCTAAAAATACACAGACAAAGGGAAAGAGAGAGACTTTTTTTTAAAAAAATGCACATGTGACTTTGTGGCTGCTGCTAAACTTAATCGGTTTCAGTAGACCTTTCGCATTTTATTATAAATAATAGAAGTTACATACTGCACTTTTATTATATCTTACATCTGAGGACTTCTTATGACTTAATTAAAAGGGATACTGCCAGGTTAAAAATCACAGACTTTTTTATTAAGTAATTTCCCTTACCTGTATTACTAATAACACTTTGGGTTATTAAGCAGAAACAATTTTTAAAATCTAATTTACTACTTTATGTATTTAGGCAATTGACTTTTTACAGCATCCAGGGAAATGAAAATAGGTTGTCAGCTTCCATTTCTGTTCATTATCAATTCTACTGCAGATTTTTTAACAGTAGAACTGGGTTCTGGATTTTGGAATTTTGAAAATAAAAGGGAACTATAACAAAAAAATATGGCTTTTACTCATTTGCTTAAAAAACTGGCAATTTTTTAAACTCTTTTTTAAAAAAAAAATATGTATTAAGGTCAAATGGCCTTCAAGCTATCTCAAATTTTCTTTTTATTTTTGCAAATCAAATATTTCAGGCTGGACTATTCTAATCCACTTTATAGCTATAGTATATACAATGTATCACAGTATGCCACCTCACATCTTGGCAATATTCCAACATGATAATGACTGCAAACACACCTCCAAAATGACCACTGCCTTTCTGAAGAAGCTGAGGGTAAAGGTAATGGACTGGCCAAGCGTGTCTCCAAACATAAACCATATTGAGCATCTGTGGGTCATCCTGAAATGAAAGGTAGAGGTGCGCAAGATCTCTAACATCCACCAGCTCTGTGATGTAATCATGGAGGAGTGGAAGAGGACTCCAGTGGCAACCTGTGAAGCTCTGATGAATTCTATGCCCAAAAGGGTTAAGGCAGTGCTGGAAAATAATGGTGGCCACACAAAATATTGACATTTTGGGCCCCATTTAGACATTAACGCTTAGGCGTGTACTCACTTTTGTTGCCAGCAGTTTAGACATTAATGGCTTTGTGTTGCGTTATTTTGAGGGGACAGCACATTTACACTGTTATGCAAGTGTCTACTCACTACTTTACATTGTAGCCAAGTGTCATTGCTTCAGTGTTGTCACATGAAAAGATATACTTAAATATTTACAAAATGTGAGGGGGTGTACTCACTTCTGTGATGTACTGCAAATGGCCATTTTCTGTGTCTTAGTGTAGCCCCAGAAAAACTTTTAAAACCAAGATTGCATTTGGTGAAAGATTTCACTTTAATACCCAGGGTTAACAGGAATAAATATAATTATATGAAAATATGACTGGGTTCATTTTTGGACAGTTTTTCTGTTAGCAAGCTTGTTTAAACTGAATCTATTAAACTGAATCTCATCTTGTTTCTTGTAAGCAAAAAAGGAAGTTTAAAATGTACCGACAATTTTTACAATCTGCTATCACATTTCTATTCTCATTTTGAAAGTGACTTGATTTTAGCCAAGCATTATATTTAAATGTAGTTATTTTTTTGTATAGTGTTTGTTCTTTTGTTTTGTTTTTTTTAATTGGTTCTTGTTCCACACAAGAACCCATAAATTCCCCATGCATTGAGCTTGTTGACAAATAATGATAGTGAGCATTATGGAAACTAAAATGTCAGAATTAACTTTTCACTAGTATTCCCAAATAAGATGACAATCCGACATAACATGGAGTCAATATACTGATACATTGTTTAAAAAATTGGAAGCTACAGTTGCAAAAGTACATGAGCTAAGAAAATCAGTAAAAAGTAGAAGTGGTACAGTCCCCAAATTTATAAGATACATATAGAATAAAGAATAATCTGCAAAGCAAAGACAAACCTGAAGAAAGAAAAAGAAAAGGCTCAACTCTATTGGGAGACAGTTGATAGTTGAAATTAAAATTAAACAATTCACCAATTTACTGGTCTTATGAAAACTGACAGGCATGTGCATTTCTGAAGGCAAAGCTACAGGTAGTCTTCAACTTACCACCACAACTGAACCCAAAATTTATGTTGCTGAGTGAGAAATTTGTTACGTGAGTTTTGCCCCATTGTACGACTGTCTTAAGTGCATCACTGCAGTTGTTAAGTTAGTAACATGGTTGTTAAGTAAATCTGGCTTCCCTATTGACTTTGCTTGTCAGGAGGTTGCAAGAGGTGATCACATGACAACGGAACACTGCAATTGTCATAAATGTGAGTCAGTTGTCAAACATCCAAATGTAAATCGTGTGACCATGGGGATGCTGCAATGATAAGCGTGAAAAATTGTCTTAAGTTACTTTTTTCAATGCCATTGTAACTTTGAACAGTCACTAAATGATGTGTTGTAAGTCGAGGACCACCTGTAAAGCTGCCAAGTTAACTATTAAGAAGCACAACAATCAGATGGATGGATAGATGCAAAAAAAAAATGATGAATGACATAATGTATCAGTGCTTATATTTAAATGAAATATATCTGAAAAAAAATGCTTCAGGCTAGTACTAATATGAAGAAGGAACTGGGTGTCCATTTCTATAGCCTTAGGCTGCTGCTACTGCTGCTCCCTTTCATCTGAATACTCTTACATCCCAAGATAAAGTGTGAAAAATACCTGCATCCAGAACATAATGTGTCCGGATCAATGGGAAAGATTTCAACTTAGACATTTCCATTGGCATGCTATTTTTCAGTGTGATGGAACAGTTTGCTTGTTTTACTTGCAAGAGGAAAAGAAAAATGCAAGAGGAAAGTTAGTTCTCTCTCTTTCCTTTTCATTATGTTTATTTGTGAGCTATGTTTGAATATAATAAAAAGGAAAGAAATGTAATGAAAGCATTCATAACAAGGAGAATGTTGTCAAGAACAGCTGTCTCTAAAGATTAAGAAAAAAAAAGTTGTCAGAATAAACTGTTGCATGCTACCAAAGATGTAGGATCAAAAAGTATCAAACTATTATACTATCCTAAAAAATTATTACACTTATAAACATTTGTTCAGAAAAGAGGTTATCAAGTTAGCTATTAACTCAGGTTTACCATATATTTTTAAAAAATTATACAATACTGTATCATAATTATGATTATTAACATTAATAACCAATCGATCAATAACTAGGACAAAAATCACATGCAGATATGCATTAAATCATTGCTTTAAATAAAATTCAATGAGTTTTAATTACATTTTTAGCAAGGGATCAGGCCACCAGCAAAATGTATGTGACTGAATCTCTGCCTTTGTTTATATCAGTCATAGAATGCACGTTAAAACAGGTAGGGCTTCAACTGCAGCCTCATAACTCTCATCTTGATTTTTTGACTGGACAACTCGGAGCAGGGGGAAAACAGTTTAAAAATATCTGTTCTGAAGAATACAATGTCTTTACACAGAATCATAATGATAATAACAGGTGGATGTGGAGGGCTTTAAAATGAATATATTAAATTGCATCAAAAATAATCAGTGTTTCATGCAGGTCTTGAAACATATAAAAATGAAATTAGCACAGTGCCATGCAACAATTTTACTCCAGTATACTCCATTATTTTGCACAAAGAACAATTTCCAGTTACTCTTCCAAGGCAGCCTCAATAAAAGCATACCTTTAACTGTGATGGAACCACAGCATGAATAACTTTTGCCAGCTCCAACCAACTGGCACTATTTGTGCTCCCTTGATCCAAATATATATTTTTCTGTGAAAAAATAAAGAGGTATGACTTTTTTAAGAAGGTGATCCATGCTCTTAACCAAGAGTTTTTTCTTCTTTGGCTATGAATAGCTGTAAATTCGTGCATTTCCCCATCATTATGCATATCGCTTCATACTATTTCTAGACCATAAACTTTGTTCTGGAGAGTAACAATCAATATATACATTTTGCTACATTCAAAATACTAAACGTTTCACTACCCCCTTAAATCACAAAAGCCTATTAGTGGCTTATCTTGGCCATTTGTTTAAAACAACATCCAAAATCGATGTTGAAAATAAAAATTAGTTGGCTTAGAGTAGAAAAGAAGGACATTATTTTTTCTTGGTCTTTATCCTTCACTTAATATCTATTATAGGCTCTTCACAATTCAGTCTTGATTATTTTTAATAATATCTTATGGACGCATCTGCTGAAAATAAAGGTGTAATTAATTTTCATTGTGGATTCCTTTCTCAAAAGCTTGTTAGGGCCTATATACATACTTACCTCATTCAACATGAATTCTAAACTGTTTTCAGCTGTTACAATTAGTAATCCAGAACTGTTGAGGAAATAGTTAGACCGTGGTGTCCTACTTCCATAAATACCTCTGGATTTCAATCAACTGAATAAATATTGATCTTTTGTCCTTTGTCTATGTATGCTAAGCACATCACACACTGACTGGAGCTCTTAGGAGATAATCCATTAAGACTACACCACATTAGCCACAAAGAAAATATTACATTAAAAAAAATTCAAATGTTTATGGTAGTTTATCTTGAGATGTATTCCCCTTTCCCATGATGGAGTACATCAGAAATACTGAATTGCTTCTCTATGAAATGGAGAAAATCACACACAAAAAATGGCAATTAAAAACCATTTCCTGGAAACAATTGTCTTACTTTAGTCCAATCAACTAATATATTCTGTAAGAGTCAGAACATTATACAAATATTATGGGTTATATGAACTAACATCTTACTGCAGATCATTAGTGATCACTAATTATTATTAATGTGAGTCATCTAAAATACGTAGTTGTTTTGCCAGAACTAGCTACTCCAAGTCAATATATTTTAGCAGAAAGTTAGGTATTTGTGCAAATGGTTCCAGTTTCAGTCATTAATATGTCCACTTTTTCTAAACAAACAAACAAACAAAATGTCTGGGAAGAATCTCAGAATGCTGATGTTTGCCAGAGTCAACAAAAGATAAGGAACATGGCAGCATGAGCAAAGAGAAAGTCTGGGTTTGCAATCATGCCAACGTAATTATTTAAGGACAATTTGTTGAAGAAGCCATAGTGCCTGGCTCAGATATAACACTTTTATAAACTCTGGTTTAGAAATATAGTGGATGATCCCACATAAGGCATTAAACCAATAATAAACAAATCATATTATAGTTTACAGCAATGTGTGAATTCATCAACATATGAATTCAGCCAGAGAACTAAAGTAAGAAAGAACAAATAAAAAAGAAAGCTCTAAAGAAACACCATAACAATCTATGTCCAATAAGAACTGAAGCAGTATTCTCAGGAAATAACACCTTTACTTTACAGAGAAACATGGAGATAATTTTGAAGGAGGAATGTAAGAAATGTTAAGGAAACAACTCAATCCTGCAAAAGATACTTTTTGCAAGGGTAAAATAATCAAGATAAGAATATGATTCTGTTTCATATAACATGAAGTAAAAGAATATTTTAGCAAATTAGCAAGATTCTAACCAATTTTGTTGTATTTAAGTACAATGACAATAAAGTTTATACTTATATTATTATTATACGTCCAAGAATAAAGCAGAGTTCCAGAAGTCTTTGTGTTGTGTGTTATCTAACCTGACCTATTGTGTTTCTGAGTTCTTTTGACTCCCAAAATGAGCGCTTGGCCTTACTTTCGGGGAGGTCTTATTATTTTTGAGGTTCTGGAGGCAGCAAGCATGGTAACCTCATGGGTGCTGTTGTATTGCAAGATTTTCAGGGAGGCTTATTTTCAGAGGACAGCTTATTTTAGCACATGCACTCAAAAGCCCGACTGGGCTTATTATCCGGAGAGGTTTTATTTTCAGGGAAATGGTACCTCAAAAGACCAATATATATATACATACACAGTGTAATACACTTATGTATCATAAGCATTCTGAATACTTGTAATCAAATTGGTTCTGAAGTTTTAAATGGTCTTTGTTCACTATTCTGTTTCGAATTCATCCTTCTAGAGGACCACAAAATATTCCACAAAATATTGTTAATTGAACACTGAAAGGGAGTACTTCTCTTATGAAAAAAACATCACTATGAATGATCCCAATACAGTTATTTGGAGACAATGCAGTAATTTATTTTAAATTCAAATTAAATCTTGAATGCAAATTTAATAAATAATACCCCACACATATAATACCTATTTTAAACATTACCCCCTTCAGACTGATGCTAGTTTGATTATGTAATTAGTACCTATTTCACCCTCTTTAAATAAGGATTTTTGGTCTCTTCCTACACTAACTCCCAAAATGTTTTTCTGAATCATTATTTGACATCTGCAACAGATCAAACGACTACACAAATTGGAGCTAAATCTGAACCAAACAGAAATCACTGTAACCACTAAATCAAGGGATTGAGATTCAGGTGAGATAACATTGCTCTTAAAAATCTAGTTGTTCTCTTGGATTTAGTTGTCCACTGCCCTTCAGATTATGTCACATTTTGTCGAACACTAATAAGATCTCATTTAAAGACTTATTTAGTGGCGATCAAAGTGGCTAAGCGTCAGCATTGTGCCACAATGATCGCCTCCGCAGAT
>JAPKID020005994.1:0-10855 GCA_026931265.2 Tropidonophis doriae | reverse complement strand
TAAATTAACCCACCTGTGCTAAAACCAATTAAAACCCCATTAAAATCTAATTCAATTTAAAACCAGTCGATAGTCTCGGAAGTTTAAGCCAGGCCAGCTAAGCGAAAAAAGTGTGTTTTTAATTGTTGACGAAAGAGGCGGAGGTCTGTGATATTCCTAAAATTGGGGGGTAGATTGTTCCAGAGGGCAGGGACCGCCACAGAGAAGGCCCTTCCCCTGGGCATCATGAACTGGCATTGCCCGGCCGTTGGCACCCAGAGCAGACCCTCTCTGTGGGAGCGGATCGATCGGAGGGATGTATGGGGTAGGACACAGTCTCGCAAATAACTGGAACCCGTGCCATGGAGCGCTTTAAAGATGATAATCAACACCTTGAAGCGCACCCGGAAGACCACAGGCAGCCAGTGCAGCTCGCACAGGAGAGGTGTTACATGGGAATGCCGTGAGCCCCCACGTGGCCTCATTCTGCACTAACTGTAGCCTTCGGGTGCACCTCAAAGGGAGCCCCATGTAGAGAGCATTACCATAATCCAGACAGGATGTCACGAGAGCGTGAGTGGCTGTGCGAAGGGCATCCCGGACAAGTAAGGGCCGTAGCTGGCGAACCAGGCGAACCTGGAAAAAAGCCCCACTGGCCACGGCCGTCATAGGAGTATGCCTAGGTTACGTGCCCTTTCCACGGGGGCCAATGATTCGTCCCCAATGGTCAGGGTTGGAATGAGCTGACTATACCGGGACTTCGGAAACCACAGCCACTCGGTCATGGACGGGTTGAGTCTGAGTTTGTTACTCCCCATCCAGGCCCGTACGGCCTCCAGGCACTGGGACATCACCTCAATGGCATCATTGGGGTGGTTTGGTGTAGAGATGTACAACTGGGTGCCATCAGCGTACTGGTAGTAATCTACCACAAAACCACGGATGATCTCACCCAGTGGCTTCATGTAGATGTTGAACAGGTGTGGCAAGGGGACCGACCCCTGAGGTACCCCACATATGAGGGGCCTCGAGGTCGACCTCTGCCCCCCTGCCAACACAAATTGTGACCGACTGGAGAGGTAAGAGGAGAACCACCATAGAATGGTGCCTCCCAGTCCCAATCCCCTCAGTCGGTGCAATAGGATGCCATGGTCGATGGTATCGAAGGCTGACAAGAGGTCTAATAGGACAAGGATAGAGGAATTTCCCCCATCCCGAGCCCTCCAGAGATCATCCACCAATGCGACCAATGCCGTCTCGATGCTGTGCCCGGGCCGGAAGCCAGACTGGCGCAGGTCCAGATAATCAACTTCCTCCAGGTGTCGAGGGAACTGCTGTGCCATCACACTCTCTACAACCTTTGCTAAAAAGCGCAAGTTGGAGACTGGACGATAATTAACTAATAATGCTGGGTCCAGGAAAGGTTTCTTTAGGAGGGGTCTCACCACCGCCTCTTTCAAGGTGGAGGGCAGAAACCCCTCACTCAAAGAGGCATTCACAATATTCTGGAGCCAGCCTCGTGTTGCCTCCCAGGATGCCAGTACAAGCCAGGAGGGACATGGGTCCAATAAACATGTGGTAGCCTTTAGTCTCCTCAACAATCTGTCCATATCTTTGGAAGCAACAAAGTCAAATTCCTCCCATAAAACTGTCTCAAGACTTGCCTCGGAAGATCCCCCCGGATCATTTCCAGTAGAGGACAGCTCACTCCGAATCTGAATGATTTTATCCTGCAGATATTTTCCAAATTCCTCTGCTTTGACCTGCAATGGGGCTTCCTGCGGCCTCTGTTGAGGAGGGAGCGGGTCACCCCAAACAGGGCGGCAGGGTGGTTATCTGCGGATGCAATAAGAGTGGCACAATAATTACATTTGGCCACTTTTATCGGCACAAGGTAAGATCTCAAATGGGATCTTGCCTGTGTTCGGTGAGATTCGGACCGAGTCGACCTCCACCTGCTCTCTAGGCGTCTCTTGCGGCGTTTCATCTCCCTCAGCTCCTTCTCTGAAAACCAAGGAGCCTGGGTGGGTCGACGCCGTGTGAGGGGCCACAAGGGCGTGATCCAGTCCAAGGCCCCCGTGGCCACACTATTCCATGCGGCCACTAGGTCCTCAGTCGGGTCGCGGGTCAAGGTCACAGGTGGTGGCCCAAGCTCCGTCTGAAACCTTTCAGGGTCCATCAGGCACCTGGGACGGAACCATCTTGGGGTCTCTGGTTCCGCCTCCCCACGGTGGGGTGTGGGGATTGGAAAGTCCAGCTGACCTAGATGACATTAAGCAATATAAAGGTATTAGCTGTGCCCAAAAGTGTTTAAAATAAACTGGAATTAAGAAAAGTTTTCATATTATTTCCCCTAAAAAATATTAGATGGGCATTTTTACAATCGGGTTTACTATTAGAAAAATATCTGAAATCCTCCATTCAGTATTGTGTATTTATTAACACTAAATAACTTGCCTATCTAAAAAGTATATCATACTTCTCTTAAGCAGTTGATATGGTTTCTATATTCTGGTTTCTAATTGTTCATCTTTCATTAATCCCAAGTAATCAGACCTGGTAAAATAACATTCAACTTTTTAAAAGAAATCGGCATTGCCGTATCCATTTTACTATATCAATATCTTATCTTTACAACTTCTCAGACTAATATTAATAAAAAATAATGAGAAATGACAAGTGATTTCCCAGTCTATTTATTTGCAATCTTATTGCATTCCTATATTGTACTTCATGCATTATGATCTTTCATGGAACTTTGCATAACTATTTGCATTTTACTCCCAATAGTATGAGACAGAAATACAGGCTCCTGTTCAGACTATAGCAAAATAAAATGCACTTTTGGCAGTTGCGTAACCAATGGATCTAGTGAGGAATAAACTGATAACCTTATACCGTGCATGTCAAATACTTGCTGGTATGTTTAAAGTTGATTTAATGAAACTGATTTCTCATCCAAAAATGCTGAGATAAAGTCAAAGTAAAAAAATGATGGGGGTTCGGCTAAAAGAAAAAAAAAGCCATTTAAAAGTAGCTGCCATCACCGCTCCGCTAAAAAGGCAGGAACCACAGCAAGGAGATCACAGGAGGACTAACAACACTTGGTTAGCCATCACTAAAATAAAAATTCAATGAAAATTTCAAAATCAAAATTAAAAATAAAATTTTAAATTTTAAAATATCTATGGAATAAACTAGGTCACAGAGAACCAAATCATCCGTTTTGACAGCTAGACGATTGAGCCTGAGGGGACGGTCCCAGTAGAGGGGCATTACCAAAAATATCAATGGCTCAGTCTGCAGGCAGAAGACGACAGCAATACCCAGTCCTGGCTGCTCCTCCCTATCACTATGGAGAATAAATAGATTTTTTTTTCTAATAGGCTAGAATAATATGACTTGTTATCTTCTTTGGAAGCCAACTTACAACCATCAACATTCTATAGGCATTCAATATTCTAACAACCAATATTAGTGTTGACCTGAATATACAAGTATTTGTATTAATATAGAATGCAAATCTCTTTATGTGGAATTAGAAAAGTCATATATAAAGTAACACACTATGCCTACTTAGTTATTAATTTTCTTCCATTCACATTGCAGAAGTGCTATACAGTATATCAGCTCAATGCAGTTACCTGTATGCTACAGACACACTTTGACCTTGAGTCTTATACATTATAACAGATAGAATAAAGCCACATGCATGAAGAATGGAATATGAACCGAATGACACATTTAGCATGCTTCCTCTTTTCATACCCCCTCTATTAGCATTATTAGTATATTAGCCTTAGTGTTGTATGAGTTCATGCATTTTTCTGATCTATACCACACTGGCACAATTCACCCTACTTCCTTCTGATGTAGACAGCGTCATGTAGTCTCAAAATTCTTATCATGTGGAAATTTCCTCATGAAAAGTACAATTAAAGTCATATTCTGTTCATATGTTCACTTTTGGGGGTTTGGGAAGAGAAAACAATAGCAATTAATTAAAAATAATATAAAATATATAATTGTAAAATGCAAAAACGAAATATAAAAATAATGTAAGTTTCTAATGTTCTACATGTTTCCTACATTGTTTTTGTCTATTTGTGTTATTGGCTTTGCTCAGCTGGGAAAGGATTAAAAACATAATCATAAACTAGGAGCAATGAATAAGATTCATCAAGACATCAGGGGTAAAGGTGAGGAATAGACACAATTAATCATAGTGCTTCTGGGCAAAGCCGGGTCCTTTGAGGCTGCTTTAAGGGCTACTGGGTCAAGGCCCAAGGTCAAGGCTCATAGTTCTAGAAACTCCGGGCACCATTTTAGTCAATGTAATTTTCAACATTTTTTACTAAGTTTTCCTCTTAACAATCTGAGGGACAACAATTTTCACGAAGAATGAACACTTCTATCCAAGATTTTAGTTACATTCCCATGTTGTACTGCATTGTTTATATTTGCCCAACACCATATTTAAGGCATAGGACTGTTATATACGAACTAGTAGTTTGGAACTTGGTAGTTCTCTCCTCACCACTGAAACAATCTTCTTTCTATGAGGCTAACATGATTAATCTGTTAGGCTTAGTACAAAGTCTTGTTTTTCACTTTTTCTTTCTCACTTCCTAACAGGTGTCTAGATATTGCATGTTCCCAAGCCAAATGCTAGCAAGAGAGTACAACTTTAACACATTGTTCGCACAGTTCTCTTTGCTGTGTTGGTGTCCAGGTAGTGTGTTCCATTGTGCCTTCAATTTAAATACAACTGTTTGTTCCTATACAAAATCCAGACTGTGGGAAGAGGAAGGCTCAATAATGAATATAACAACTATATCAGGAGCCTAAATGAATGCACCTGATGCAACTGTTGTTTTCGCATATCCTGCATGTTCTTTAGTAACTCAAAACAGAACAAATTTAACTATGCAAGATAATCCTGGCAGTGTTTTTTGTATTTTGGACTTGTCCTACATTTCCTTGATGTATGACCACAACTGAGCCCAAATTTCCATTGCCAAGCAGTTGTTAAGTGATTTTTCCCCCATTTTAAGACCATTATTGCCATAGTTGTAAAATGAATAACTGCAGTTAAGTTAGTAACATGGTTGTTAAGTGCATCTGGCTTCCCCATTGACTTCGCTCATCAGAAGGTCCCAAAAGATGATAACATGATCTCAGGACACTGCAACTATCATATGTCATAAATATACGCCAGTTGCCAAGCAACCAAATTGACCACTGGGTCATAAGTGTGAAAAAGGATCGTAGTTACATTTTTCAATGCTGTTGTAACTTCAAATGATCATTAAATGAATGATTGCAAGTCAACAATTACCTGTATTTATATGTAGGATGATGCAGTGCTGGTTTATTGTGGCCAGAGGTGATCCTAGAATGGAAAACTGAAGAAGACTGAAGAACACTGGGAATCTATGTCAAGAGTGTATAATCCTATGAGAATCACCCAATGGGTGCGAGTCATACCAGCTGTACTGCTAATGTAGGCAGGAGCCTATAATAGGCAGTAGCAACATAGGAAGAAGTTGGAGGCAGATGATCACTTTGATCAAAACAATGGCAAGGGCATCAAGAAGTTGTGAATACTCCAATACTGAAGTTTTTAAGAAGATGTTGGCTAACCATTTGTCTGAAGTGGTGTAGTGTGTTCTGCCTAAGCAGGGGGTTGGACAAGAAGACCTCCAAGGGCCCTTCCAACTCTGTTATTCTATGATAATTCATACTGCATGGGAGATGGTAAAAGGAAACTCCTCCTATATTTTATTAAGAAACCTAGAGGTAGTCATTGACTTATGACTGGATTTTTGTCAAGAAATATGGATTTAGTTTAGTTTACTTTACTTTATTGTTATTGCACCTCGTACAACGAAATTAAATGCCATCTTCAGTATACATTATAACTATAAAAATAAAACACAATCACACACCCCTCACGTTCTATACAATTGAATTGAAAACCCGATATTGCATTAATATTGTGCTATACAGTAGAATTCCTTCCCATCTCACTACCACCCCAAGCAGACGCAAAGACCATTGTTTAAGGCAATGTTGCCACATTTCTCTTTCTGAATCCTGAGAGGCAAAAAGTGAATCTAGCCAGGGAGGGGAGGAGGATATTTATGCATATTTTCATTTCATTTTATTCGCATTTATACCCCGCACCCATCTCCTCACAAAGGGACTCGAGGAAGTGCACAGGGAAATTAAAATATAAATACAACATATATACAAAATGACGTTCATTAAAACTAAATTAAATAAACCCCACCTGTGCTAAAACCAGTTCTAAAATCCCTAATTAAAACTTTGAAAACTAAAAGAAGTGCAGTGTCGAGTAAAATCATGCTAGGCTGGCTTGATAAAAGAAGTGCGTTTTTAAACGCTGGCGGAACAGGTGAAGGTCCGAGATGACACGGAGTTCTGGAGGTAGTTCGTTCCAGAGGGTTGGTCCCATCACAGAGAAGGCTCTTCCCCTGGGCGTCACCAACCCGCATTGCCCGGTTGACAGCACTCGGAGCAGACCCTCTCTGTGGGAGCGGATTGATCGTAGGGACGTATGGGGCAGCAGACGGTCTCGAATGTAACTAGGCCCCATGCCATGGAGCACCAATATCTCTATATCAGTGGCAGAATAAGGAAGATGCTTCTTAGGTTTTTAGATTACGGCTTGGATTTGGGGTGGTGGTGGTGGTAATTTTTCTGATTTTTTTTTTCCAAAAGTGAAATGTTAGGACGGTATACACAGATATGACTTTCAGTCATTGCAAGCAACTTATTTCCAAAGGAAAACCAAGTTGACTTAAAGTACAGATAAGCAAATAGGAACTTCCCATGTCCCAAACGTACTTTATTATCAAAATAAATGTGGATTTTCCTACTATTATCAAAAGAATGTCCTGTAGTTTGAAATCTTTGGGCCTCTTTACAACCATGTTCTCCTGCTGAAGGGAAGACTTTCTTCAGGTGAGCAAGCTAACATTTGAAGTCTTTCTGCTGATTCCTCCCTCCCTCCATTTCCCTCCCTAAGCCTGGGAATTTGCTTCCATTAACACTTCCTAAAAGCAACAGCAATGATTTTAGAGGTGAAATGAGCACCAGAACTTTATGAAGAATCCTATAGGAGGCTTCATATAATTAGACAAAGATGACTCCCCAACTTACTGACATTCATATTTAGGGGGCAAGACTCCTGACCACACTCAGACTCATGAGAATGGTTCTGTCTAGGCCTCTCATTACCTGCTCACTTCTTCAAACTCTCAAAAACAGTTGAGTGATGTCCCCAGCTGCCTTACTTAACCTTGTCATGACTATCCATCAAAAACCGCTACTGTCTTTCAAATATCATAAAAAATGTGCTTTACAAGTCACCTTTCCTCTCGGTCCCCTGTAGCATAATATAATTTCAGTGAGGGCTGGAGGCAACTTCATTGATTGGATTGCAGTCCGTCCCGAGGCTATCACCGTGCTGTGAGCACATGCTGCTTTTATTCTATCAACATATGGTTAGCTCATTTTCTTGATGGTGCCTCCTGCCTTTCTTTCTCCAGTTAATTAACTGTGATCCTGGGAGATAAAAATGCAACTTGGTATGCAGGCAGTCCAGCCACAATAGATAATGAAATGTTCATTGGGCATCTTGCTGTTAAGCATAATGTCCATGCTGAATTTGGACCACATATCATTCTTTGATTATATCAATATCTCATTCTTTGTGACTCATTCCTTTAACATTCATCGTTTCTCTACCACCACAGGTAAACCCCTTTCTGAGAATTAAGCTGAAATTTCAAAAGGAGTCCAAGGCCACCCGTTCCATTGTTGTGGTGGGTTTTGTGGTGAACAATTTCTCACAGATATGAGTTGCTGCGCTAGCAAAGAAGGTAACTAGGGATGCCTTTCAAGTGTAGTCATAACTGCACACAATTCTCACATTTAATTCCATTGTGTCTTTTAAAGTGTTGTATATAATAAAAGGTATTAATAATAATGAGAAGGCAGACAGGAAATGGCTGAGATTTTGCATAAATGATAAAAAGTCCTATAAAACCTAGATGGATGTCCAAAATATATGTTACTCAAATATTAGTAATGGAGTTTAGGTGGAAGTGGAGGCGATAATGTGGTTTATTAAGATTCTGGCTTAATGTACCTACTGTGTAAGCCAAGCCAACTGGGTTAACCCAACCAACTGGGTTAAGCAAAGTATGGTTTATTTATTCAATTTATATAGACCACCATCTCACTTATTCTGGATGGATATTTGATATGACCTTTGGTCCCAGTCATCATGTCTAGCTTCACAAGACTTAGGTCCTACTGAAACTGCTGATGATTTAGAAATCATAGAAGAAGAAGGAGGAGGAGGAGGAGGAGAAATAATCAATGAAATAATTTATGTCCTCCTTTTAGTTTATATCCTGAAATCTCACAATAGACCAATTCATATTGTGCAGTTAAAGTCAAATAATAGAAAACTAATTGATACTTCCAAATGATGAATCATTTATAAACTTGGATATGGCTAGATGATAGAACTAAATAGCTTGAAATAGATCTCTACAAATCTCCCTTCATTTATTTATTAGCAAAAATGTAACACAAAATGGTTTGTCATGAAAGCGACTGCCTGGAAGGTTCCTGGAAGGCAAAAGGGAAGCAGTATGCTCTTTCCCATATTTGAGTAGACCAGGTGCTCTGACAGAAGAAAAAAACACTAAATATATATATAGTGCAATGGTCAATTGGCAGCGAAATGTGGAGCTTTTTGAAATATCACAAATCTTTTCTGGGCTTATAGTGATCCTGGATTTATATCAATGACATCCCACCATTCACTTAGAGTTAGTAAATAATACATTAAATAGTCTCTGTCAGATACCACAATAAAAATAGAAGAGATGAAAATGAAAAAAATCCACTAAATAAAGGATATCACCAACAAGTTCTGTAAAACAGGCATGGGATGGTGGCCGGGTTCATTAATTTGAAGTGCTAGATGACCTGAATTTTTATTAGGAACCACTCTACTATACTGATCTATTTTGTAAATAAGTAAAAAAATTAACAAAAGACAGATGAGGAGCAAGAAGTTGCTAAATGGGCCAGGGGGCATTTCATGCTTTTAAGAATACCACTGGATACAGAACAGAAGACATTTTATTGATTTCCAACAACATAATGCCAAATACTTATTTGCCACCAACTATCAGGTACGTTATTCTTCAACAAGACCCAAAGGTGTTGAGTCCTCGAGTTACGACCGTTTCAAATTCAACCGCCGCCGTGTCTGATTGGTTAAGACGCGGCCGGTTTGAATCAGTGGATTCAGCTGCCTGGGCTTCCCGCCCAGAAAGAGTATTTAAGGAGCTGCTTTAGCGCGGGGTTTTTGAATCTCTGCTGTACCATGCTGAAGTCTGAGATTTCCAACAATAAAGATTTACTATGAGAAACCGGTGTCGGACCTTGTCTCAACCTACAACAGTATGGTTAGTTATGCCTTAGAACTCAATGCTGAAAACAAGACAAGATTTTAAAAAATGCAATGAAAAAAACAAAAACAAACCCTTGTCTGGAATTTTGAAATCAGGGCATCTTCAAGGAGTTGAGCTAGATTCCTGGCTCTTCCCATTTGTGTTCTATTAACATCATGCAAGAATCATGAAGAATGGAGAAAATTATACCTATAGAGATTTGCACAAGGGAACAACATTGGCCAAAGATGCAGTTTGCGCAACGTATTAACTCTGATGGCCAGGCCTTTGATAGATTGATAAACAAATCTTAATGATTAAAGTATTTAAGCCTATCAATAAAACACTAGAGTTTTGCTTTGAGGATTTTTTCCCTCTGTATAATTCATGTTCTACCTCTCTCCTGCTGCTTTACATACCCCGGCAAATCAAATCGAGCACAATAGAAGTGACTACTGTAGCGTCGGGATTCTTTCTAATGACTCTCTTGGGGGCAGGCTAAATACTGACAACATATTGATCTCCTCTTGTCTGATGTCTGCTGAGATTGACTCTTGTTCTGAAATATGATAGAAGGGACCTTGGTATTCCCCCCCTGGAGTCGTGTCAGACACAGGCGCATATTCACTCACCAGTGTCTCAGAATACAAGCACAGCTTATTCCTCAGCAAGAGGAACTGGCAAATTACATGATCAGCTTTTCATCTTTCCAAACTTTTCCAGATAGCTATTGGTAGTTGTTCCCCCCACTGACCCACCCCCCAAAAAGCTCCACCTGCAACCCCATATACATTTGTGTGTGCATTTTTTAAAATCAAAACATATCCATCTTCTTTAATTTAGGGTGGTTTGAAGTACAAGTTTCACAAGTATTTGTGTCCCTGATTTTGTATGTGTGTGTGTATGTGTGTGTGTGTGTGTGTGTGAGTTAACTCATCATGAGCGTTTATTAATATATTTGTTAATCTCTGAACAGGATGCGACTATTTTAAAGGGCAAAGAAATGTTCAAAGCACTCTCTTTTCTAGAACATTTATTTCCACATCTTTCACCTTAACTATTATAAGACTTAAAAGGAAAATCCACTTATGCTATTTACCCAATCATGCCATTTAAAGATTTAGCACGATCACTATGCTCAAAGTATTTGCAAGGCATACCCTCATGTAATCCACTGGCTATCCACCACTGGCTATCCACTGGATGTATCTGATGACACCAAAGCCCAAGAAATTAACTATATATATATTTTCCTTCACAATTTAGATGGGAAGGAAGAACAGCTCCCTCTTCTGACCACTTGTAGCATTGCTTTATATATATATATATATATATATGCATGCAGGTTTTGGTTTATTCGGGTCTTCTCCCGTGTAAAG